>AYEL01067980.1:0-26994 GCA_000484575.1 Olivierus martensii
TATTGGTTTTATATGAGAAAAAGGCAGTTATTTTGTAAGTTTGAAAACAGTTGTTTGTTACCAAATGTAGTCTCTATGTCATTCTGCTGGAAAAATCTCATTACCTATCACTGTTAATTTCACAGACAACAGGCCAAAAGGCTGTTCATATCATCCTCAAATCCCAATGTGACCCTATGCTTGAATGCAGCCTCAAATTTAGGTGCCTAATTTCCTGAGCATTTGCTCCTTATGCCGAGATTTTAGAAGATCTGAGGCAAAAAGTGATGCAGGCAAGGCTGACACAATTTTCAACGCAGTTCAGGAAGACAATGTGTCAGCTGCCACAACAAATCTTGAAACATCAAGCAACTACTCATCAAAACTAAGACTTTATTTACTACATAGTTAATGTTTAAAAAAGTTAAAGATTACAATAATTATAATACTATATATGAGCTGTACACAAGCCAAATCGATTAACTCCACTTTTTGAATTTTTTAAATTTTAGTGTCAATACGCTTGATTGACTATTAACTATTTATAATTAATAATAAATTTTCTTAATAGTTAGGCTTAACACCACTAATGACAAAAATTTTTTTGTGACCATTGAATAATAATTTATTTATTTCAGAAGCCAATTTGATTAACTCCTGGCCAGTGAATAATAAATAATTTATTTCAGAAGCCAATTCGATTAACTCCATATTCTAATGTAAATTATGGCAATAATGCGATTCAAATGTTTATAAGTATCGTATTATGCCTAAGACATTTTTTGAATTTACCTTTCAAAGTTACAATATATTTTGACATCTTTTAAAATCACTAAATTGGAAGGCTCAATTGAGAGACATTTAAAAAAGGTGCGATACTACCTACATGAAAGTTTGGCTAACCAGTTTTTATTGAATAAACTTTTTGATTTTAGTCAAGATCTTTAGTCATCTAGGATACGACAATAAGAATTTAGTTAAGTAATTTTAAGTACCGTAGCATATATTAGATGATAATGGCAAGTTGTTCATTTTGTCATAAAAAATAATTAATCGGTTGCTGTTATATGTGGATATTAATAGAATAACTTCTTTGTTAAATAAAATTTTATTATATTAAACAAATTAAAAGATGATTAAAATCAAAACTAAGATGGACCATATGGAGACTACTGCGACCATAACTCAATGATTACGACTAAAAGTTAGTTCCCACTAGCACAGAACTGCGGCAAAATACGTATGTGTTGAGTGCTGTAGATAAAGCAGCGTGGTTTTTACGTCATACCACAGAGTAAAATCCGCTACCATCTAGTGTCTAGATGGATTTAATTTTTCTGCAACAGTAAAATCTGTCAAGATTATATCGACCAATAAAATCCATGCATTTTGTGACATTGAATGGTTGACAACCTTGAGAGTCAAGATGGTAGGATTCGCTTTCATTAAATCTCATCTCTTTAATCAAAATTGCATAGAAACATTGTTCGTATTTCTTCTTATAAATGTTTTAGATCCAGCATTTTCCCTTTCTTGATTTTGTTTCAGTTTTCTCATTTACTGCAGCTAATAGCATCATTTGGTAAACAGCACGAGCCTTTCGTTGATTAGTGTCCATTTTGTTTTACACAAAATAAATTATGGAAATGGCACTAAGAATCTTGGGGAAAGCAAAGCTTATCGCGACTGTGGGAATCCACAAGCGCATTTATCTGCGACTGTTTTTGACCATTCCACTTTCCGCGATGGATAGTGAGAACCAACCTTAACTCTTTGCATTCGACCTCATTCTCCCAATGCTCTGACATTATGTAGCACATTTACTGGTATTCTATAAACACCGGAGTGGAAATCCTATGGGATCAAGCAAAAATTATTAAGAAGACCCAGGATCGTAGAGAGCTGTTCATCTCAGAAAAGATGGAGATTTTAAGATTAAAGTATATATCTAAAAAAGATCCTCGAGGATACTATCTGTGGATCCGCCGGGACGAAATAAATAGGCGTTTAGGCCTTGTGCGGTCGTATGTGGCGATCGCGCGTCGCACAGTGGGATATTTTGAGCGATCTGAGCGGCCAAAATTATTTTTGTGGTTTAATCTGTTGCAAACCCACAATATTATTAGTTCATTGCATTTTTAGTGATAATATCTTTTTTTCAATAAAATTATCTATTTTTAAAACATTTTTATTTTATATATTCATATAAAAGTAACATAAAAAAGAAAATACAAGTAAAATAAAAACTGAACATAAAAGTAACATAAAAACTAAAACATTTTTATTTTATATATTCATATAAAAGTAACATAAGAAAGAAAATACAAGTAAAATAAAAACTGAACATAAAAGTAACATAAAAAATGAAATAAAAGAAAAAGTACGAACAATTTTAGTTCAACCGGAAGATGTATCTTCTTCAGAAGACAATTCACAATCATTTCCGCTTTCTTCCTCAGAATCCTTTTCGTATTGGGCTTCGTGAGGTTCTGCAGGAAGCAGCATATGAATAGTTTCTTTTAAGAAGGGCTTTGTTTTTTTCCCTTGGCTGTGGCCACATGCCAGTTATTATCGGATCTGAAGTTAACAGTAATCTGTTAAGTACATCTCGGTTGCAAGAGACCCTTGAAAATTTTCTCGCGAATCTATGACGAAACAGCCTTAAAAGTGTTTGTTTCGAGCTTCTGCAGCTTCTTCTGATAATTGACCTATAGGAAGAAGGGCATGCTCTATTACTGTTGGACCGTGGATGAGCAATTTGTGCATGGATGGTGTCATTGGATACCATGGATATAATTGTACATAAAGCTCTGCCGTTTTATAAGTGAATTCGGTAAATTCGTTCACGTGAATTTTGTATCCACTTGAAATGGTTTCCAAAATCACTTTAATGCGGTATATCAAGTTTACAAGTCTTTAGTTTATCCTCAAGTCTTTAGTTTTTCTTCTTTTGGATCTCTCACTTGATTTACCAAATGTCTTCGTTGGCTGCCCCAGTCGATTCCTTGTTCTAAGAATCGTGAGGGTTCCCTCGAGCCAAGCAGAAATTTTCTGGATAAATGGTTCTTCTTTTTTCTGTGCTGCAGTCCATCGACGTTTTATTTCGGACTTAAAACGTGAAAAATTACGCTTTATTTCTTTTATTTCATCTTCTGCATAGTTGTCATAACCTAGAAGGTAAGATTCCACGAAATCTAGTTTTTCTTTTATATTTGGTAAATTTTGCCGCTGCATCATGTTAAACAACTCCCTTCGAATAAAAACTTTGACATTTGATGACCCTAAAACAAAACACTCACCAATTATGAACATAAATTAACATGTGGCAGGAAAAGTGAATTTTGACCTAAAACGTTTCTGCATCCGAATTTCGAGAAACCGCGTGATTCAGCGACTACTTTTGATGACATCATTATCTGAAAAGATCAAGCTTTATGCTACATAAAAAATTTTAGCCGGGGAACCTCGGGAAATACAACTAATCATCTCGGAATTATAATGAAAAGCCAAATAAGCACACAATAAATCTACTTGTATTCAAATCCTTGTACAACTTCTAAAATAATTCTAATCTGAATGAAATATTCTGAAAAGTATAGACACTTACCTGCCATGTTACAATCCATAACAATTCACCTCAATTCACACATAAAGAAAAATATATTAACGTTTGAAAATATCGTTTCTAAAGATCACCGAGAAAACATATGTGCATGTAAAGTGACGATCAAGTTCAAACTTGTCTTACGGTCTTATTGTTATGTCGTAGAGTAAAAGAATGTCAGTAAACTATTCTCTCATGAGTCATCTATGATGTCTTACCTTTCTTTTTTCCTGCGTCAAATATTACAAAATGGACTTTTGGCCGCCCAGATCGGCCAAATACCCCACTGTGCGTCGGTTCGAATGGGTGAACAAAATCCTCTGATACAGTGACGACAACTACAACAGTTTACTCAACCAAAGATCTTTATTGAGAGAGAGATGAAATAATACAAATCATTTTGGAGGATAAATACCTGTATATGTATATATGACAGTAATGTACAGGAAATCGGAAGCGATGACTTTCTTTGCTTTCTTCTTTTAAACAGTCTTTAGTCCAAAATAAATATTAGTCTTTAGTCTTTTAACACAAGTTCTTCTTCTTCAAATAAAATTATCAAATACTCTTAATACAGCTGTTGATAGGCTAGCACTGCAAACTGAAAATTTTTTGGTACGACTAAGGACGGAATAGCAGAGCACAGAGGGAAATCTTAGCATGGACTCCTTTTTTGGATAGAACTGCACAGAGAGAAATCTCGACACCGACTGACTGTTCTCTCTCTTCATCTGAAACTTTTCTTTGACATTATCTTTCATCTTTTTTCCCGGAAAAACAATGTCTCATATTTTATTTGTACTTTAAGATATCTGTGTTTTTAGAATTACGATTCTATTACACTATTGTTTCTAGCCATGTGATACTTCACTTCCCTTCTTTGCTTTAAACAATTCACAAGTTCTAGACGTTACAACAAAATCGAATAATTATTTAACAGAAATCAAATTCTTGACACTTTAAAAATTTATCTATTGAGGTCTCCTGGGACCTTACATATCTTTAACATTGCAATGGCTGCGTTCAGCAGACTCAACTGTTGTGGAACAGTTGAGAGATTATCTGTTGAACGTGTCTTCAAGGTAGCGCTACTATCGAACCTGTTAAGTGAGTGACGTCACGTTTGGTAACGGATTTCATTTACGCTACTATCCAACATGTTGAGTTGTTTCAAAATGGCTGCGCCCATGGATGTTTTTTTTTTTATTTTTTGCATATTTTACGCCCCCTTTCCAATCAGGGAGATTACTAAGGGGGCGGGGCCAGTTCCAACCACGGGCTGCACCCACACCCGTGGAGGGGGGCCGGATGGTGAAGGACGGGGATCACCGGGCCGGGCCCAGCACCCCGAAAAAAATCCGGGACCAGACCCGGGACGCGAACCCGGGTCCTCCAGCGTGGTACGCAAACGCGTTACCACTCGGCCATCCGGCCGCCCGCCCATGGATGTTACTAATCTAAAGGAGCAAATGATAATATATAATATATACGAATTTAATTGTGTAAGATAGTATATTGATGCACCAGCATTGCTTCATAAGAATTTTTTTTGCATATTTTACGCCCCTTTCTAATCAGGGAGAAAACACTAAAAAAGTACTAAACATACTAAATTCTAAGGGGCGGGGCCAGTTCCAACCATGGGCTGCATCCACACCCGTCGAGGGGGCGGATAATGAAGGGCGGGGATCACCAGCCAGGCCCAGCACCCCTAAAAACCCAGGACGCCAACCCGGGTCCTCCTGCTTGGCACGCAGACAATATTACCACTCGGTCATCCGGCCGTCTCATGAGAATTTAGTAGCAAATAAATATCAATCAAATTATTGTCCGTTCACGAAACCGATGCCACTGAGAAAAGAACCTTCAGCAACTTTTGATGTCAACATGGAATTTAAGAGCTTTGAAGTATCATTAAAAAGAACAGAAAATCTAGAAAACCTCTATAATGCATTACTTTCAATTAAGCCTACAAATGTAGAATCTGAAAGGGCATTTTCAGCAGCAGTGTATATATCTCATGAAACTGAGATCAAATCTTTCTGAAAATTCACTGAATAGTCTTTGCTGAACAGTCTGTATTTCAAAATGAAAAATAATCTGATTAGTTTGCTTTTCAGATTGTGTGTGTGTGTGTCACATGATGGGACAAAAGAAATCGTGAAGGTCACATGATTTGATGAAAGATGAAAACAAAGTAATTAGTAGCATTTATCAATATTACTAGTGAAAATCATCACACATGAAAGATGATGATTAAGAATAAGAATAATCATAATTATCATAAAGTATGAAGATAAGAAGACTGCACCAGAAACCACATCAAAAATAATCTTTATTCAGGTGATAATTACGAATTTATGACCCGAATTATCAGGTCTAGATAAGGTCCAAGAGAGAAACCCGGGCCAAGAAGGGTCACCTTGAGGTCCAGATTGCCTGCCTTTGAACTGATGGGGGAAGGAGATGGTCAACGATATAAAGACCCACTAAACAAAAGGTCAAGATCTTTCCTAGTCTTTCCGTGTTCTTCTTCCTGCTTACCCACGATCGTTGTCTCTGTATTCCTGTTTGTCCTGTCCAATGACGCCATTTTCCAAGTCTGTCCATCCTTCGCTGCCGAGTTTGTCCACCTGTATTGGTCACTTACTGTCACTTACAGTACTGTTACCTGTATTGGTCAAGTAAGACTTCATCAAAGAATTTTTACAACCTACTGAAACTCCAACATTGTCGTCATTTTTCACCATAGACAAATGCATCTGATACCGATAGACTATCAACTGTCTCAAGACTTTGACGACAAGGTATTTATCCTTCCCACCGATGTGGTAAACTGTTAACATGTACAATAATGTACAGGAATCTCTCTAATTAAATGTTTATTGTTAATGTTAATTTGCATTGTGTGATTTATTGTCTTTCGGTTCTGTGAAATTTACTGCTTTTTTTACGGTACTTATCTGTAAAAATTGAGGTAACTTAAAGCACTAGTAAGCTCACCAAATATGCAAAAAACTTCCAAATAACTTTTATTTAGAGTAGCGTTTTCGGCATAAGTGCCATCATCAGCTCTCGCAAAAGTTTGAATGTTTTTTTTACAATCGAGAACATTGAGTTTAAAGGAATAACATACAGTTCTATTATTCTAAGAATACAGAGTTCAAAATGGTTAAATATTTGAATTGTTCCTTTTCTTTTCTCCTTTTGCACATGCTCTCTGGTTTTAATAACAATGCAGTATGTTATAAGAGTATATGTGAAAAATTTTGGATAAAAATACAGAATAAACATAGAAGGGAAATAAATAATTAAAAATAACAATAAAAGTAAAAATATATAAAAAATAGAAACTCTTCTGCCTTTTTCTTGTAGTCCCGTTTCATAGGCAAATATTTCTCTCTAGTCAGTTATTTTACAGAATTACGGGTTCTGGGTCAACAGGTATGTCCATGGCTTCTGGACACTATCAACTTGCCTATCATTAATAATTACCACATTGGGCTTACCTTTGTAAATCTGGATGGTTTTGGCTGTGTAAAGCTCGTCAATGTTGCTAATCTGCTTGGTCACTCTGCTTTTCTGCCAATTTATATTTACATTATTTTCATTAGCTTTCTTGGCCAATGCTGTGGTCAAAGTTGCATTTTTAATGTCCTTCTTGTGCTCGGCTAGCCTTTCTTTCAGATTCCTGCAAGTCGCGCCTATGTATAATTCATCAGTGCCTTCGTCTAAGTTTTGGAGCGGAATGTTGTACACGCCTGTCTTCTCGCGGTGTTTAATAGGGTCTTTAACGTTTCTCAGCAGGTTGAAGATTGTAGGTGGCCTCTTGAATGAAGGTTTCCTGCCAATTTTCTTTACCATATTTCTCACTGATCTAAAGTCTCTTAATTCCTCTGGTATCACAGTGTAGTTATCTACTTGGGCACTATGTTGTTTGCCTACGCTGCGGTCTTCCTGGGGTGGGTCTTCTTCTAGATTGGCATTACTTCTTCTTTTGAGTTCCTTTAGTATCTTATTAACAAGGGCGTGCTTGTATCCATGGTTCCTTGCTATTGTTTTATTGGTGTTTATCTCCGTTCTCAATGAGTCTTCTTCGCTACAATGCGTGAACACCCTGGCTATTAACGATCTTATTGCTGCTCTTTTGTGCTGCCATTTATCGTTGGACCACTGGGGCATTATAACAACTATGTTAGTAGGCTTTCTAAAAACTTTCGTCGCAAAGGAGCAGCTGTTTACCTTGAGATTGACATCTAGGAAATGGATGCTAATTTTACTAGTTTGTTCCAATTTCAGCTTCAGGCTGTAGTTCGACAATGTGAATTGTTCAGCTAGGAGTTCAATTTTATAATCATTGCTCCATATAACAAACAAGTCGTCTATATATCTCAGGTATAGTCGAGGCTCTATTATAATAGGTTGTAGACTTGTCTGCTAGAGTGACCTAATGACGAGCTCTCTTCCAAACGGGACGCTCTTCATTTGTCTATAAAATATAATATTTGTCTTTGTCTATTCGTTGCGGAACCTGAAGTAAGATTCATGGCAGAGGATGTCTGCCAATTCTCTGAAGAGGAGCGCGTCTGTGTATCCGTTGGGAATGTTCTCCAGAAAGAAACAATATAGACAGAGGCATGCAGGTGCAATGTTTATGGATGGATTAGGCTTCTCAAAGTCATAAGTTGTCAGGACTTTGTCTCCTTGGAGCCACAGCTTCTTAAGTTTACAGAGGAAGACTTTGGATGATTCAATAGCGTAGGGGTAGTCTTTTAATTTCGCATTTATCCATTTGGCTATTTTTCGTTCCAAGCTATAGGTTGGGCACCTGCATTTTTCTACTAAAGGCCTAAAAGACAATGGTGTTTTATGGGTCTTGGCATTAAGTGAAGAGTCTCGGGCAGGATGGATTACATATTCTTTTGACTTTCATGAAGTCTGGTATACCCTCTTTCTTCAAGAGATTGTGGAGCCTTCTGTCTAGTGAATCGGTTGGATCTTTGCTTAAATTTTCTTGGTGTTTTATGGGTCTTGGCGTTAAGTGAAGAGTCTCGGACAGGATGGATTACATATTCTTTTGACTTTCATGAAGTCTGGTATACCCTCTTTCTTCAAGAGATTGTGGAGCCTTCTGTCTAGTGAATCGGTTGGATCTTTGCTTAAATTTTCTGCTCCTGATTCTAGTAAATAATTCTGTAGGTAATCATCATAAGTTCTTTTTTCTAGGATTATTACCTTCTTTGATTTGTCATTTCTAGTTAAAGTTAATTCGTTTTGAAGCATCCAGTCGTGGGCTTTCTTTATTATGGTTCTTTCTGCTTTTGTTTTGATGATGTCGCTACTATTCTTTTTTCTACTGGTTTTTATTTCTTCAACTAGCCTCCATTTACTCCTTTCTTTTTCCAGGTCTTCTAGGTTCTTTATCAGCCTCTCAAAAGGTGGTATTAAGTCTTTGTAGCTGATTACTGCTCTAACTGCACAAGAGGGACCTTTCTTAAGGATATCTTCTACGAATTTCGGCAAAGTGATGTTATCTACTATGGTGGCAACATCCTCTAATCTAAGAGATTTCTTACTAGCATCTTTTTTGAGCTGCCCTTCTAATAACCATTTTAACTTTTTTATGTACTTCATTCTGAGTCCTTTCTTCAGTTTTTCAACTTCTTGTTATTAAAACCAGAGAGCATGTGCAAAAGGAGAAAAGAAAAGGAACAATTCAAATATTTAACCATTTTGATCTCTGTATTCTTAGAATAATAGAACTGTACGTTACTCCTTTAAACTCAATGTTCTCAATTGTAAAAAGAACATTCGAACTTTTGCGAGAGCTGATGATGGCACTTAGCCGAAAGTGATGTTACTCCTTTAAACTCAATGTTCTCGATTGTAAAAAGAACATTCGAACTTTTGCGAGAGCTGATGATGGCACTTAGCCGAAAGTGCTACTCTAAATAAAAGTTATTTGGAAGTTTTTTGTGTATTTGGTCTGCTTACTAGTGTGTTTGAGTTATCTCAATTTTTACAGGTGAGATATTGTGTCTACTTCTCTCCTGCCCCAACCTTACTCACGCCACAACCGCGTTTATTCGGCCAGAATCAACTGTATTGTTGGGACACACACAAACCCAACTGGTGTCAGAAAAATCCTGACCTAACTATCACTGCTCAGCAATTAAACTTTTTTTTTCTTTAATTACCGACTGCGATCCCATATGTAGTTTGCTAATGACTGGGGGTGCGTTTGCGTTCAGAAAGTCTAAAACATTAAACTTTTCTTGTGTTGAGTTAGCCTCGTTATCATATATACTTTTTGACTGGTCCATTAGTGAGACAGAATGGTCATCCATAAGGAAGTCTTAATAGGAGCTTTCAAATGTTTGGAAGATGCATTTTTTTCTGATAATTTCCAATGAAGAGATAGAGCACTGCGTGATTCTAAACATAAAAAACTATGAAGATGATCTGCATTTATATCTTAAATCATCTAATAAATAGATTTTATCAAAAAATTTATTTAAAAATAACTTACCATTATTTACCATACATTGTATCATATGCAACATTATCCATTTTTCGTCTCCATGTATACCACAATTTGCACACGTGTATTACACTCAGTTACACTGGGGGACTCCATGTTTTTCATGAAGTAAACTTGCTATTTCTTTTGTTAGCATTGTTAGACTTTTGTGTGATACATCACAGATATGGAGGATGCGCATCGCATAGTAAAATTACTTTTTGATTGCCTCATTAAAAACTAGTTTAACGTGTTAGACTTTTTGAATGTTCCCTGAATTAGTGACTCTCAATTTCTCTTTTGTGATATTGATAACTGACAGCTTTTTCTGTATCGAAGCATGGAGGTATTAGAATAAGTTATTATTTAAGATTATTTATTATTTTTAATTAATAAATTTGTTTTTGTTTTGGTTCTTTGGATTAGTAATTAAACAAGTTTTTTCACTAACTTATTCTGTGCTTTATTATTATGTAAATAAAGCTTTTGTTAACACTTTGTAAGTGTTTATATTCAATAAATTATTTTATTATTTAATTTTACTTGTTTTTGAATTTATTCAATTTCATAGTTATTATTGTACTGTGGGGTCCGCGGAGCGACTGTGGCGTCAGGATATTTATAGCCAAAAACGCAGATATGTGGCATTTTCGTGGGTAGGGATGGAGAGGAGAAATATCTCCAGTGATGCAATGACTGACAACGATACGGTTGAAAACAAACCTGGATCTTTATTGAGAGAGAGATCCCTTTACAAATGTTGCTGACCCAAACAGCAACTTGGAATACAGCCGGAGGATAAATGCCTTTATAATTAATCAATAAAGTCTTTAAAGTTCCAATAGTTGAAATGTTCCTCTTAATCACAAGTTGATTCTTCCTAGAAGCAGTTATTTCGTTCTGACTTCCCTTAAGTCGATTTCTTCTTTATTACAATTTCCAGCTCCTTTCGGTGCACATACACAAACACAACTTTAGTTTTATACGGATCCTTTCTCCGGACAGCTTTCAGAACACACCTTTCTTTTACGACGCCTTCTTTCCGACTGCCTCGACTCTGACTGTCTTCCTCTATGACCTGGACTTTCTCTCCTTACCTATTTTTCTTTTTCCTTCCCACGTACTTTGTTTTTACAAACTTAACCTTTCGTTTACATTATCTCGTTCCTGGCGATACCTGCCCGCAATTTGATCTCGCGTCATCGCCATAATGTCTCGTGTTTCGTCGAGACTTATGTTTTTGTATATAAAATTCTGCTGATAATCGAGACACATTAATCGATTGTTTATCGTTAAATTAACATCTTCCTGAGGATGTTTATATATTATTTTACAAAACTATTTCTTTTATTTATAATTTTATTAAATTTATCCTTTTTTTTTGTATTATTTATTGGGAGAAGTTTCCGTAGCGAACGAGAAACTTCATCCATCTACACTTCACATTTCTTTTCTTTTCTTTTTAACTTATTTCTTCATACAATTAATAGTTCATCATAGAGAAAATGCGCACTATACAATTATATAGTCGTGATTCTCACAGTACTAATGTAGTTTTGCTGTTCAGTTCTAACACTTGTTTGTTACTTTAACGATTATGAAGTCCTGGTTGTGTTTTTGTCATGTTTGTGTTAGATTTAGCTTGATTTTATTATATTATAGCATTTATGAATTATGTACAATAGTTAAAATATATAAAATACAACAGAGGATCAAAAAGTTCCAGGACTATAGTTTTTAAAACATTAAAAATTTGAAATTTGAGCAGAAAGTATAGAAGGCCCGACCAGGCCAAACTTTGGAATCTTGCTGAAAACTGTTGGGTATTCATAACTCTGCAAGATTAGAATTTTCTCATTTTAGAATTATTGAGTTTTGAATATTGTGACTTTTGCAGTTTCTTCCTAATGATGTCCCTATGATGTTCTTTTAGCATGGTTGTTAGATTTTTTAAAGTTCTATCTATATACTTCTCATGCTTATTCAAAGTAGTATTGTAGATCAGGATAGAATAATAAACTTCTGATTTAGAGGGCATATTATATGGTCCTTGTTATTCATTTCTAATATATATTTCAATCTTCATTATTATCATGTCAGGAAAATTATGTAGTACTACATTATATTAACATTTATTTATTTAAATGAAGGGATAGAGGGCAGTGCTCAATGATTTATCCATATAAATACAATGTACTTAGAAGAATAGTGAAGCAAGAGAAAAGACAAAAGATTCCTACTAGGGAAATTATAGTTGGCCCCCTAGTGAAAGAAAGAAAGAGGCAACTAACATTTCCTAGGATTGGAAACATAATAATAATAAAATAATACACAAAATTAAATACAAAAAGAGAAAGATAATAAAACATTTCTAACAATTTTAAAATCATTGTACAAAAGTAAATGTATATATATTTGTTACAAACAATTCCTGAAATGACCAGGCACTTCGGATGTTGGCAAAGTTGATCAGCCAAAGTCAAATTGATTATTAAAATCCATGAATATGCAAAATATGTCACCTAATGTACTGATACTTTCCTATTTGTTATTTATTAAGCATATTTCCCTAAAACATGTACTATGTAAATTCCTGATGTCACAAAGTTATTGTTGGTTTCTTTTTTATTAATAAAAAAAAAATAATCAATTGGACATACAATTTAAATTACAAAATCTTTCTTTTGTATTTCTTTTTTATTAATAAAAAAAAAATAATCAATTGGACATACAATTTAAATTACAAAATATGAAATCAATATTCATACGAAAATGTTATAATATAGTACAGACCTTTTTAAAAATTGCACAGATCATAACTAGACATGCTATAGATGAGTTTCCAAAAGAATCAGATGTTTTTTTAATGTGCAATTTCCAAGATGCATTTTCTTTTTATCTTTTTTTAATAAATCTGTAGTATAATGGAACCACTGATTTGCACTTTTAATCATTCATTGATTGGAAGAGAATCATAATTCTCTAATTCGTAAATTCAGATCTTGCTGAGAACCATGCCTACTGAGATGACTGCATAAGAAACAAAGCAAAGTTGAGAGGAGAGCCACTAAGAATTCAAATTGCTTGCATTTTCAATTGTCTACAATTTACAAAAAACTGTTGCACAGGAGGAAAACTTTAGATACATTGCACAAGTGAAGTAAAGAATATAGAAAAAATTATTTATTATTCAAATATTTCAGATATTATTATATAATAGCATTTATGAATTATGTATAGTAGTTAAAATATGTAAAATACAACAGAGGATCAAAAAGTTCCAGGACTTTATTTTAAAAATATCAAAAATTCGAAATTTGAGCAGAATATACATATATAAATTAAAACCTATGTAATTTAGAAATTTTCCCGCTAGATAGTAATAGGGGACGAGTTGTTGTTTTGCTGCACTTGCCAAAAGAATAACATCAGTTTACCAGTTTTTACCTAATGTCATATGCAAACATGTCAGTATTTGAGCAAAGAGCTGCAATTAAATTTTGCTTTTTATTCTGAAAAATACCTGTGGAGACTTTTAACATGCTTTGTGAAGTGTATGGAAATCAAGCTTTGTCACTAACCCATATATTTGAATGATATAAGCAATTTAAAGATGTATACACAGCATTGAAATGACTACCAATTTGCTTGGCCCTCAATCTTTTTTGATAAAAAGGAAATTAATCATTACAAATTCATCCCTGAGGAGCAACTATTAATAAAACTATACTTTGCATCAATTAAAAGATGCAGTTAGGAGAAAAAAACTAAAATTTCAAAGAAATAGTTGGAAATTGTTGCATGATAATGCTTACATGTATCATGCTCAAATAATTACCCAGTACTTAAAATATTCTGTGACTGTTTTACAACATCCTTTGTATTCTCCTGACTTCTACCTTGTGATTTTTACATTTCTGAGACTAAAAAATCTACTTAAAAGACAAAGATTTTGGGATGAAAAAGAGGTTAAGACCACTGCGATGGATACAATAAAGCATTTCAAAGAATGACTTTTCCTAGGCATTTGCTGAACTTTCTGATTATTGGAAAAAATGTGTGAATAGTCAACACCAATATTTTGAAAAGTTTGATATTTAGATATATGTACATATATTATTTTTTTCTTTTAAATTTAAAATCCTGGAACTTTTTGATCCTACCTTGTATATGATGGTTAAAAATATTTATGGCTATGGAGTGAGCTGTACTGAAGAGTGCTGAGGAATATGGCCTGCTGGCCTTTAATTTGACATATCTGTCCTATCATCATGGAAACTGCATAGATAGTCACCTAATTCTTTTGGAAACATTTATCTATAGTTGATCTATTTTAATCTGTAATTTTTAAGAGAAGTTCTAATGAAAAAGTTATACATAAAGGAGCTGGCTAAATATTCATATCTATATAAATATATTTTTAATGCAAATTTTTAGCTTTTGTAATATAATGCATTAATATTAATTTAATTATTATTATTTGTAGATTAAAATTTATAGCAGCAATCTTCTGACTTTAACTAAAGCTTTCTAGCCAACATGCAAACTGAACAGACAGACTCTGAAATCAGAATAAAACAAAATTTTTCAGACATTTGCCAAACACTATGACCAATCTGAAAAATGATCAGGCATTTCACAAATTGACCAGTTTTTGGGGTTTGGCCGTAACATATGTATATATATAATATATATATATATAATATAACTCAAATTGAATAATTGAAGTAATAACAGGTAAATTACCTGTTTGAAGCTAAGGCCTCCATGTAAATTAAAAACTTAATTAACACTTTAGACATTTTTTTTATTAATTATAAAACTTTTAAAATCACATACAGTCAAAACCACTCAAAGTCTCTCTCTCCAAACTGTTTTTGTTCAGAATAATAAAAGCAATCAAAAATTAAGTAAAAATCATCAATGTACCATTGAGAACAACTATAATCATCATCCTTAATTTAAATAAGTGTAAATATAAATTAAGATTATCATGACCATAATTATTTAGGATAGACAGAAATTAGACCTAAAGGCTTTGCTATCCAATCTGTTTGATAGCATATATATGCAGATATATTCTTATCTCAGAACATTTTTAATTTTTTTATGATCAATTTCAGTGTTGAGAGTATTGTAAACAATTATATGAATTGATTCAGTTAATCCTTTTATTGGTCATCTGGCTCAGATGAGAAATGATAAGGGCTGATCCACACTATTGAGCTACTCACAGTTTGATATCACTCTGTTCTTGATCCAGTCAAATATTTCTGCATTGTTTATAATGAACTTATTTACACTATAGTAACAGTCAAGTCTCAGTCTGATAATAAATTATTTAGGATAGACAGAAATTAGACCTAAAGGCTTTGCTATCCAATCTGTTTGATAGCATATACCTGTATATGCAGATATATTCTTATCTCAGAACATTTTTAATTTTTTTATGATCAATTTCAGTGTTGAGAGTATTGTAAACAATTATATGAATTGATTCAGTTAATCCTTTTATTGGTCATCTGGCTCAGATGAGAAATGATAAGGGCTGATCCACACTATTGAGCTACTCACAGTTTGATATCACTCTGTTCTTGATCCAGTCAAATATTTCTGCATTGTTTATAATGAACTTATTTACACTATAGTAACAGTCAAGTTTCAGTCTGATAATGACCAATCAAGATTGACCAGAAAGAATATTTAACTGAAGCATGATCGAACTTGTCTGTACCTGAACTTTTAGTGTAAATAAACAGTCATTCCAGTGCTTTTTTTTTAAAGTTTAAAAAAGTTATATACATTATGAACAATAAAAAACCTACATGGAATTCTGAAAAAGGTGTTTATAAATTAATTAGAAATAGCTTCTTCAAAAATGGTATTCCCTTTCAAAATTTTTTTTCCAATTTTTCACTAGTACTATTTCAAATGTGCCAGAATCCATTCGAAAATATTTTACAAATTTATGTTCTTCATCTACTGAGGATACAAGTATAATATTCTCCTTCAGGTTTATTTTGCATTAAACTTGGATGTATCCACATCATTCTTTTGCCTTTTTTTTGTTTCTTAATATTTTCCTCATTAAGAATGATAGCAATAATTGCTAACTCTTCAAATGAAAAATTTAATGCCATTTTCTATAGTGCACAAGCAACTTGTCAACAAATATGTGAACACACTGTAAAATGATTGCACCAAGAGTGGAGCAAGGTTAAACCATGAGCAACTCAATAGTATGGATTGGGCCTGATTCTCACAAAAGAAAGTCACATCAAAAGATTACAACTCAATTTGTAGTCCTGCAAAATTTTTAAAGTAAAACATCATTTATCAAAATGAATGCTAATATTTAATTTTTCTATTTCCTGTCTTGAATTAATTCCATATAAAAACAGCATAATTTGAGTCTAAATTAAGCTGTCTTTGAAATTGTTAATATCAAGCCAAATTTCATAAAACATATACGTTTTTTGCTTATTTTTCTATATAGATTTAGTTTAATAATAAATAATAATAAAATTAATTTAAAACTGTTTTTAAAAATTATAAATTGTATAGTTTAGATAAAATTATCTACTTACAAGAATTTTTAGAATGGAGATTTTTGTTATGATCTTGAGATTCTATTAGTTTGTCATCATGTGTCTCAATTTCAAGTATTTCTTTCTGATCTAAATATATAAATTAAATATAAAAACAAACATTAAAATAACATTTTTATAATTATGATGATTATCTTTTTAGAAACTATTTTATAGGATTATATTTCATTCTTTATTATTGCTGTTTATTTTTTCAAACTAAATAAAGAGGTGCCAAATCAATAAAATTGGTATTAGCAAATTGCTAAAAATAAACAACTTAACTAAGAGAAGAAAAACAGCTCAATGGCAGGAAATGTTAAATCTCAAAAAATAAAGAATGAAATTACATTGAAAATACTGTAAAAGCGCTTTTAGCTTTATTAGTCCACTTCAGTTACAGATAAATTCAAACACATACATAAAACATTAATCTTTTTTCTAAAGAACAATTGCTATAAAAATAGATAATATATAGGATATATGAAATTACATAAAGATTATATATGAAGTTATATGAGCTGCTCACTTGCCAAATCGATTAACTCCACAAAACAAAAAGTGGAGAAAAATGATAAAATAATATAAACTGTTTTTTAAAATTCCCTTTAAAATATAAATTCAAATAAACATTGTGGTATGTATTATTACAGATGTAACTTTTATGTAATAACATATTAAATACATAATATAGTATATCCTTGGAGTAATCGTTAATTTAGTTACAGATTTTGAGTGACTGATGGAGTTAATCGATTTGGCAAGTGAAAATAAAAAAATTAATATCATAGAATTCAATCTTCAAAATATTTTTAAAAATGAATTAATATGTATATTTTTCAAATGTTAAATAACAGTTTGATTGCTAGACAATGGGCAGTTCCGCTTGTGGGTTCCCATAGCGGTATGCTACGCTTTCCCATGATATTTAATGCTGGTCCTATGATTCATTTCGTTTAAAACAAAATGGGCGCTAAAATTTTGTAAGACAAATTTATTTATCTTGCAAAATGTTATTCTGTTAATATCCACATATTATGTGAATATTAATAGAATAATGCTTTCATAAGGGCGGCTGGATGGCCGAGTAGTAACACGTTAGCATGCCACACAGGAGGACCCGGGTTCGTGTCCTCCTGTCTGGTCCCGGATTTTTTTCGGGGTACTGGGCCCGGCCCGGTGATCCCCGTCCTTCGCCATCCAGCCCCCTCCACGGGTGTGGGTGCAGCCCGTGGTTGGAACTGGCCCTGCCCACTTAGTAATCTCTCTGATTGGAAAGGGGCATAAAATATGCAAAAGAAAAAATGCTTTCATAAGATAAATTTACTTTGTTTAATATAATAAAAAATTTATAAGATGATTAAATACAAAAAATAAGGAGGACTATACTGAGACTCTACTGCAATATTGGCTCTAGAGCTTTTATTTCCCGAACGAAAATTTTTGTCGCGCTCTCTCAAGTCGTCAGTTTTGATCAAGGATGGCTCTGAGGGTGATTGAACTGGACGAAAGCCCAGTCCGATCATTTTTTTTAAATTGTGTAAAAAATAATTGTGTCCTACTACAATAATAACAACAAAAACAAAATACTTTTTATTACAGACAAAATAAGAAATTTTGTCTGTAATAAAAAGTAATATGAAGACTGAATTCGAAGATCTGAATTTTTTTCGCTTTTAAAAATCGAATAATTCCCTGTCACGTAAAAATTGTAATAACAACAAAAGCTTACTCCAAGGATATACTATCCTATGCATTTGATATGTCATTAGATAAAAGCTACATGCTTATTTGAATATGAATACTACAATGTTTATTTGAATTTATATTTTAAAATGAATCTTAAAAAACAATGTATATTATTTTTATCACTTTTCTGTACTTTATTAATCGATTTGGCAAGTGAGCGAATCAGATAACAGTAAGAAAAAAATTATTTTAATTTTTTTATGACGAGACAATACTAAGCAATTTGCTGTTGTTATCAAATATATACTATTGTATTAAAAATTACATAACTAAATTTTTGTTGTCGTATCAGAGATGACTAAAGACAGATCTTGACTAAAATCCAAGAATTTATTGAATAAAAACCGATTAACCAAGACTTTCATGTAAGCAATAACAGATCTTTTCTACGCATCTCTCAATTTAATTTTTCAATTTAGTGATTTTAAAAGATGTAAAACTATAATTCTAATTTTGAGGGGTAAACTCAAAAAATGTAGACATATAACAGCACTTATAAACGTTTGAATTGCATTATTGCCACGATTAACAATACAGTATGGAGTTAATCGAATTGGCTTCTGAAAAAAATCAATTATTATTCAGAGGCCAAAAAAAATTTTGTCATATAGTGGTGTTAAGCCTAACTTTTAGGAAAAGTATTTTTATTATAAATAGTTAAGAGTCAATCAAGTAATGTGACACTAATATTTTAAAAATTTCAAAAAATGGAGTTAATCGATTTGGCTTAATTAAGAGTCAACCAAGTAATGTGACACTAATATTTTAAAAATTTCAAAAAATGGAGTTAATCGATTTGGCTTGTGAACGGCTCATATATAGGTTATACAGATTATATATAAAATGGATTTTATAGCGATTGTTCTTTAGAACAAAGATTAATGTTCTATGTAAGTGTTTGAATTTATCTGTAAATGAATTGGCCTAATAAAGTCGAAAGTACTTTTACAGTATTTTCAATGTAATTTCATTCATTATTTTTTGAGATTTCACATTTCCTGCCATTAAGTTGTGATTCCTCTCTTAGTCGATACATTTCAGCAGTAGTATTTTGAACTTTATATAAGCAGCTTTAAGCTGCTTAGTTTTAAAAATTTGCTACTAAAACTTTTATTAGTACATTGCTAAACTAGACATTCCATTTTTCACCTGATAAAACACAGTGTACAGACTTCTTGAGTTACAAACATTCTTACTGACATATATGAAATTTCTTTTACAGATTTCACAAAATTTCAAAACTCTTCAATAATTTTAAATAATATGATAGTAGAATGCTTTAGTAACCAACATATTGTTTAAATTTACAGAAAATACATAACATAAAATTACATAATTAGTGAACGTATTACAGCAATAATATACTAATATATATTATAAACATATTAACATATTTAAAACCCATCTCCACCTCTCTGCAGTACCCCAGAAAATGCTGGGTCCACTTCCCAGTAAGCTAATGGAGTTCTGATGGCACACTTCAAGGTTATCAGTCTGATAATAGCCTTGCAAATTGCTAAAAACAATCAGACAAAAACAACATGAATCTTCTATAAAAATGATCTGGCTTGGACATGGGCATTCGCATAACCTTGTTAAATGTTTTTATCTTGAAGAGAGGAGTTGCTAGATGTAATGAAGGAGAAAAAGATTGACATCTTTGAAATCATTGTGGATAAGTGGAAGGGAAAAAGGATGTAGGGATTTCAGAGGAGGAAATGATGATAGAATGAGAAATGGAGTGGCCATCAGCATCAATAAAAAAATGAAGAGTATCACCAAAGCACAAAACAATTTATTTACTTTGCATATTAAGTATTTATTTTTTAAAATACTTATTATTTATTAATTTTAAATAAATATTATAAGTATTTTAAAAAATAAACAATTTAATAGGTGAAGTACTTTCGGATAAATTCAACTTCAGTCTTATAAATCTATAGAATACATTTAGATTCTAAAATAAAACTCAATACATTGTTGTTTGATAGAATTTAAAATAAATAATTAAAAACTTATTACATCATCATTTTATATATTATGTTAAAATAAAATATGAGATTAGTAAATGTACAAGGGGGATTCAAATGAAAACCTTAAAAGTGCAATAATTTTTTTATGCATAAGTTGTTTCTAATTGTTACAATATCATTTTTCTACATAGCCTCCCTGACGTTCAATACAAGTTTTCCAACACTTTGGAAGTGCATAGATACCATGTCGAAAGAAATCTTTTAATCTTTTAAAATAACGGCACTAGGAAGCAGTTGAATATCACCATAAAAACTCTTTTATTGGAACGTTTTAAAAAAATATATTTTTTTAATTTTAATTTGGTAAATATTAAGTAATGTAGCTACAAGTCTTCGGATTTTATACGTGCAGATTAATAATATTTCCAATTTAGAAAATAATTTTTTATACATCGTACGTAATATGTATAAAGTATGTTATTGTTTTAACAAAATTATAGACACAAAAATATGTTTTTAATTTTTGAAATTTTTAAATGATTATATTCAGTTCTTTAATTCTGGTTCGAAAACGAATTAAAAACTTCTTGTATTCTATTGTAAAATGCTGATGATGGTTATACGATAACCGAAAACGTTCCAATAAAAGAGTTTTTATAGTGATATTCAACTGCTTCCTAGTGCTGTTATTTTAAAAGATTAATGAAAAGAAGCAGTTAGTTAAATATTTATATAGAAATCTTTTAGTTGTGTCTGTAGCCAGTCATGCACCGCAGTTTTCACCTCTTCGTCACTTCGGAAATGCTTGCCTCCTATTGCTTCTTTCAGTGCACCCAACACATGAAAGTCACTAGGAGCGAGGTCTAGTGAATAAGGTGGATGAATAAGACGTTCAAATTTGATATCTTGGATAGTCTGAACTGTCAAACTGGTTGTATGCGGTCGGGCATTGTCATGCTGTAACAATACTCCAGAAGTCAGATGTCCTCGTCGTTTACTCCTGATTGCAGGGCAAAGTTGATTTCGCAGCATATCTGAATAAGAATGACTGGTTACTGTCACTTACTTGTCCATGTAATGCTCTAAAATTACTCCTTTTGCATCCAGAAAAGCGTGAGCATGATTTTCCCAGCAGACTGTTGAGTGAGGAATTTCTTTGATTTCGACGATGATTTGTGGTGTCATTCCTTGCTTGACCTTTTCGTTTCAGGTTGGTGATAGTGCACCCAGGTCTCATCGCCTGTGATAATTTTTCCAGAAATGCATCATCTTCAATATGGAATCGATGCAAAAATTCTTCACAGGCATCAACGTGACAATCTTTCAATTCGGCAGTCAACTGATGTGGACCCATCTTGCAGACACTTTATTGAATTGCAGTACATTGTGGACAATATTGTGTGCTGAACCAACACTAATCTCTGACATTGAGGCTATTTCCTGTACAGTTATACGCCTGTTGTTCTTCACAAGCTTTTCCACTAATGCAATGTTCTTGTCCGTCACTACGCGGTGAGCCTGCCCCAGTTGTTGGGCATCTCCACAGAAGTTACGCCGCTTTTGAACTTTCTACACCACTCGTACACTCGCTGCAGTGACACACACGAATCACCATACTGCGCTGTCATTCTGTGATGAATTTCTATTGGTTTCACACCTTTACTACTCAAAAATCACATTACAGATCACTGTTCTAGCACGGTGCATGTGGATAGCAGAGCAGCCATCTTGTTGTGGATGCTGCTGCCTTCTCCGGTGTTGCAGCATCACTCTGCCACCTGCTGATCACTTTGTGAACCTTAAGGACACTGAATAAATTGTACAACTTTTCGCAATTCTATGGCACTTTTAAGGTTTTCATTTGAAACTCCCTCGAATCGTACAACTTTTTGCAATTCTATGGCACTTTTAAGGTTTTCATTTGAATCCCCCTCATATTACACATTATAAAATATAGAATAAGAGGTCAAAAAGATTTATAAATAGTAGTCATATTCTATTTACGGCATATAGTCAAGCATTAGACACATTCTCTGCAGTTTATCATTAATAACGTTACTAAAATTTTTTCTTTTTAAAATTTCTAGTGTTTCTTTAACAAATCTATCGACTTCTTGTGTTGTTTATTTACTGATTTTTGCTTCATGCCAATTTGTCTTGATATTATATTCATAAAATAATTTTGCAAGAGCAGTTCTCATGTGTGCTAGTCTAATATCATTCTTATGTCCTCTAATCTTTCTTCCAAACATCTCTCTCTTACTTCAGTATAAAAAGCTTTTCTTTACATAATTCATTATTGTTGATTGGCATTTGATATACTCCTATTTTCTGCATTTCTCATCTTTTTCATTTCTCAGTAAGCTAAAAATAGTAGGTGACCTCTCATATGCTAATCTTTTTCTTTGTTTTCTAATTAATTTTTTAATCATTTAATATTTTGACATATGGTATGGTAATGTAATACATTGTTGTTCAGTGGTGTTCAGTTTTCTTAACATCTCATTTTTGTTTTACTTGGAAGCTTCTTTTTGTATATACATATATATAATTTTTTTTTTCTAGTTTTGCTTGCAATAATCTTATGAAAAATCTAGTATATCCATGTTTTATTCCTGTTTTATAAATTGTGTCAATTTCTTCTTGTCTTTCTTCTAAGGTATTGCAGTGAGTAATATTTCTTCTGAAGTATGCATTGAACACAGCTTACTTATATGAGAGAGGATCACTGGACCATCAAGGTATTTTAATTCTTAAATAAAATTGAAGCAATTACTGTAGTATAGGAGAACACTTTGATTCAGATAAAAATAAGTAACGTTTTTGGCATATTACACCATCCTCAGGTTCAATTCTGTTATAACCTTTCGGTTTTCAATAGAACACAAACATCAATACACGTCACATTTTAAATATAGTATAAATTTTAATTTAAAAGTTTTTAACTTTTTTTATGATTTCTAAGAGACTTATCACATCTAATATGTTACAATTCATATTTTATGTTTAATAGTAAATTTTATTGGCAAACGAAAGGGATTCCTTTCAGAAAGCCAATGGCAGGTATTCTGGCAGAATTAGTAGTAAGTATTACGTAAAGAATAAGCACAACTTGCAGTAGAAATAAAAGGTTTATTTTTAACTTAAAATCCGCAAACGCTTTCGGTCAAACGACCCTCTTCAGGCGGAGTTCCAATGTATAACGGAATTCTAAGGAACGCCGGTTCTATAGTGTTCTATTAAAAATTCATAATACTATTATGAATTTTCTATTAAAAGTATTTATGTTAAGCAGTTGTTTTTTCAAAAGTTATTGATATTAGTAGTAAGGAATAAGGAATCCATGATAATAGAAAACTTTTTAGATAGCTGGAAGTTCTACAGAAGATATGTAAATATTGTTATAATTATATGGAAAGCAGAAGATAAAACAGAAGAATTAAGGGAAACCTTCACAGATGAAGCATATGAGTTATGTTTAAAAGTAGACGAAATGAATAAAAATTCTATTCATCAGCTTGATGTTTTAATAAGAAGAAACCTTTTACAGCACAAAAGTATATCAGAAAGCAACTGCTATTAAAATAATACCTAAATGGTCCAGTATTCCTTTCCTGTATAAGAAAGCTGTGTTCAATGCATACTTCAGAAGAAATATTACTCACTGCAATACTTTAGAAGAAAGACAAGAAGAAATTGACATGATTTATAAAACAGGAATAAAACATGAATGTGCTAGATCCTTCATAAGGTTGCATTTCTTTTTATATATATATACATATGTGGTATAATGAAATATAATTATGTTAATTAGTAATTATTTATATTTATTTTTTTGTTCAGTTGGCAACACGAGTTGTTGGCCACCCTGTTCTTTGGTTTTGGTTTTAATTTGTAATAAAGTGTTCATTTACTCTCTGATGTTTTTATTAATTTGTAACAATCCATAAATGTGGGAAGACTTCGACATTATCACACCCCTCCACCCACCCGCTCACACCCACCCACACACACACACACACACACCCCACCCACCCACACACGAGATGTTAAGAAAACTGAACACCAACAAACAGCAATATATCACAATACCATACCATATGTCGAAATATAAAATGATTTTAAACCCAGCAATGGGAAGTGCGGAGTTCTTCTCCCATATGCAAAAAAATAAATATATAAAAATTCTTATATTAAAGAATTTTTTAAAAAATTCTAAAAAATTAGAATTTCCTAAACTGCTAAGTCCTTCCTTATGAACTCATAAAATTTTACAATGCATCAAAAAGAGCCGAGGGAAAAAATGGGTGAGGATCTCATGTACTGAGATTCCACGCTTTCCTACTGCTAAAAAAATATAATTTTTCTGATAATTAATTGTTTCTAAAAATAGTTTATCATTTCCTGGTTTTGCAGTCACCAGTTTCGTGTCACTTTGCCGCATGTATAAATAAATGATTAAATTTTTTATCATATTTGCAAAGAAAAACTTTTGATAAATTTCTTCATTCTTAGATACTCCAATAAATTCTTCACCTAATTTTATATTTTTATTTAAGCCATTTTTAAGTTTTAAGTAATGATAAAGCTGTTTTGGTACACAGATATCTTATTTTATATATAAGGCAGAGTAGGGTAAGTGCAGAACGGTTTTTGCAAAGTTGGACTTTAAACTCGGGTATTTTAAACGCTCGTATAAATATTTGACAGAGTTGTTAACAATTGCATTGCACAGCTAATACCATATAATTCATTCATGAAAATTTTAAATTTGCGACAAAATCGTACAAAATGTCAGCTATCTTACATTTACCTCGAAACGAGGCAATAGCATACCTGCAAGTTAAAAAAGCTTTGAAGTTTATTTACACATGCTAATTGGCAAGAGCAGAATTAGGAACAAATCTACTATAAAATGCTTTTTACCACATTAAGATAGGTTGTTTTGTTTTAGAGTTATCCTTTGTTAAAGAAACAAGGATTGAATTCTGAAATGTGAGTGCACGTATAGTGAAATAAAACAAAAATATAAAGTGGTGTAAGTGCACAAATTGTTTAACAACAACTTATGTGCTTACATCACTTTATATTTTTGTTTTATTTCAGTATATTTCCTATCACATTATTTCCTCTATATCATTTTTTATTTTTTTCAAAGTAAAAAAGCACACATTTTATTTCATATGACAAAATATTTTTATCAAATAAAAAATGGTTTATACAAAAATTTTAATTGATATCTACAATTTGATTAAAAAATGGTTTATACGAAAATTTTAATTGATATCTTTGCATTTATCCAAATCATCTCAACAATGTTCACCTTCCATTCATTTCTTTTGAATAATTGCCCCTATTGGTTTTTCTGATGTAGCTGTGAACCATGTTATATACTAGAAAAAGAAGTTAATAAACAAATTAAAATATAGAACACAAAAACATAAAATTGAACGTGTTATGAGGCCAGAGCAGCCAAATACATAACTACCCCAAGGTGCCCCAGGTAACAATATTTACGGGACAAGAGCTTACCAGGGTTTGTCTCAAAAATTTTGAAATGTCAAAAAAATTAAACCTTAATCAATCTTCTTCATACTTACCAAAAAAAAGCTCCCAAAATGAAGTTATCCTAAGAAAAACTGCACTTTTAAGTACTGTCAAAGTTTTGTGTGCTGTTCGGATGTGACGAGTTTATAAAGGTCAATGTAACTACTGGATTCGCATCATTTATTGTGCGTTACCTATGTCGATAGATTGATATTATGTCAATAGATTGATATTAACTTGTAGTAGAATACTACAATATCAAATAGCAAAATTTTGCTTATCTTATAATAAAAAAATCCCGATAATACACTTCCCCCAACAATGCTCTTACCCCACTCTGCCTTACTAAAAAATTTTGAAATAATTTCTCAAAAAAAAAAAAAAAAACAGATTGAAATGGCTTAACAAATAATAATACAATTAACAAAATAAATATCAAATGATAAATAATAAACAATACTTGAAGAAATGAGTATTATACTATAACTGGAAATGATGTGTACACGTCACAAATTCTGATCCCAGTATTGCACTGTATAGTGATTACTAAACTTTCAACCTTTCAAAACTAGAAAAATATATACTTTAATATACTTGAAGAATTTTTGACTTTACTAAGCCATCATCAGCAAACCATACATTAACATATCAATATAAGAAGTTGCTTATTAAGAATACAATTTAAAATTAAATATGATATTATAACAATGTATAAAAATAATTACACAGTAAAATTATAATTGTACAAAATACAAAGTAGAATAAAAAGAAATAATAAAAAATTATCTAGTCATTATAAGATTGATTTTTAAACCAGCCATTGTTCAAATAAAACAAATATATAAAGTGATGTAAGTGTATAAAACAGGTACAGCTCCGGCCAAAATGTTTGTCACCTCACCGGATACATTCGGCTTCCATACAATACTCGGCTTCAGCATGCATTAGTTTCCTCGGTAACGTAGGCACTAATGTGCTGGCGGAGGGATCGTCCATTATGTAGTTCGCTAGCAACGAGGGGTAGGGTTCTGATAG
>AYEL01067981.1:0-16541 GCA_000484575.1 Olivierus martensii
TATTAAAAATTCATTAATTATAGATTTTATTATAGTAATTATTTTAATAAAATTAATAACTATTTAAATATACTAAATTAATATACTAAAATAAATTAATATACTAAATTAATAAATATTTAGTATATTTCAATAGAACACCAAAATAAAATCTTAGTTCAAGTTTATACACAGATAAAAAATATATTAGCTATTTACACTTTATGAAGGTAAATAATTTTATATAGTTATTGCATTTTTCAATGGTTTTGTAAATACATTATGGGATACCCATTATTGGTATATGTCACACACTGGATTTGATACTGGTCTAGTGAAAGCAGAAGTAAATTTTTGTCTTAAAATCAATGGTACATGCAGTAAATCTGATATATTTGATACAATCACTAAAGAAAATCACTGATTTAAATAAATTACATTGGATAATTGATTAATGATAAAATAGTTTCTTCACAAAATGAAAAAGTGGTATATATTTATGCAGTTCATTAAATCAAAAATTCATAAACAGGGATATCTGCAATGTTACTTTAACAATATCAAAATTAATTAATTATATATATTCAAAATTTCTACAATGTTTTAACATCAAAAGAGAAACTGGTGGTGGCTTTTGAATTCAAGAACTAATTAGAAATTTTTACATTGGAATTAATAAGTTCTGCATTTTAATTTTTCACTTTATAGTTTTTATGGCTCCAATATTCTTTGTAAACCAAGAGATGCCTTTACATAAATCTACATGAAAACAGTTAATAATTCAGTGAATGCAATTATTACTTTTATGTATTGCATTCCTCAGATACTAAAGGAAAAGAAATTAGAACTGTGATGTTTGTAATAAGTATTCTATTTTTTAAACTGTATGTTCTATAAGCTCTTCCATTTTAGAATATTAGATTTGTGTGTAACAGTACTGAAGAGGGACTGCAGTGCAGTCCGAAAACGTTATACCGCAATAAAATTTTTGTTTGAACTTGCTAGTTGAGCTCATTTAGTGTACAGTCAAACCTGTTTTTATGCGGTCCATTTCTGTGCGGTTTTTTTTTGTGCGACTGTACAGCTGATTGTCATTTATCACGTGGTATTGTTTTCTATATTCGTGTATAATTAAAGACACTGCAATTTTTACATTATGATATAAAAATTGCAGTGTCTTTTAAGAGTTTATTAATAAAATCACGATTGAATTTTTTCTCTTTTTTTATTGTTTTTGTTTTACTTCCTTGATATGTATACATGTCAAAAACACTTAACGAGTTAAAACTTTTTATTCTGAATTTTAATGGAAAAGAGAAAAGTTTCTCCATTTATGATTCATATGTAAAAACAAATCATAATAAAAAAATCGTAAAAATTGTCATCCCTTAATAATTATTAAATAACCATTTAAAATAAGAATGATTAAATGATTTTCAACAAAACTAAAATAAAAAATTCCTTCTAAAAATTTTTCATGCAGAAATATTAATTTAAATTGTTAATAAATTATTTATATTTATTTAAACTATACTAACCAAAACGTCTTTTCTAACTGCTAATAGCAGTCGGTAGGTTCTATTGACTGTTATTAGCACTTAAAAAAGGCGTTTTGTTTAATTTACAGATAAAAGCTGTGCAAAAAGTAACCTCCATTCTTTACTAACCTTTAACAATATTAGGATTATGAATTTCTACAATATTTGCTGGTATACTTGAAAAAATTTCATTATCTGTATTATCTTCATTATATATGCCTTTTAAATTTGTAATATCTTCAACTCCTCTAAAACCAAAAAATAATAAAAAAAATACTTCTTTTTAATATTTTAAAATTATTTTTATATAATAATATACACAGATAGTCCTCAACTTACAATGCTACAACTTATAACAGTGATGAAATCTGTTAATTCTGTGATTAGTTGATAAAATTCAATGGATTTGAATTCCCTGACCCAATGATAGGAAATATGGAAACTAGTCTTTTTTGCATCTCATTCTTGATGTTTTGTGTTCTTTACTTTTATTAAAATAATGTACAGTGTCTAGTGAGCATTAGAAATGAGAAATTCATATTTTGGACATTTTTGATTTCTAACCATTGCAACTTACAACAGCAGCAATCAAAACTGAACTCTGTTGTAAGTCAAGAACTTATTTAAAAATTAAAGATTGGAAAGTCAAGAAATATTTGTACATTTTACATAAAAATTTATATCATTTATATTTATAATTCTCCTTTTGATTCCTGACTTTGAGGAAAAAGGAACTGTGAGCAATGGTGATGATTTTGGTTGTTGGTACTCTATCATAATGGCCAGAAATTAAAAATCAAAGTGATGCCAAAATCATCTAGGACACTCAAAAGGTGCAGCCCCAATCAGTATAAGTAAAGCTTAATTTATTTTTTAATTTAAATACTAATTATGTTCAACAAATTTTTTTGGTTAAATAATATCTATTTTCAGTTTGTTTACATGTACAAGAGCACAAAAAGGTTTGAAACAATAATTCAAAAAGTAATCTGAAATTTTAAACATTTAAAAAATCACATAAAAATGAGAAAAATGCCACATAAAATATATATACAGTAAAATCCCATTTAATGTGGAATATATTCTAAAAAAATCAAGCGCTAAATGAAACAGAACAGTAAATAAAATATGTACCATATTTTTTATTTTACTTTGTAATATGTATTATTACTATTGTATTATATTAATTGATCCATAGAATTTCGAGGTGAGCTTTTCACAGGGTAGTTCACCATTGCTTTCCCCAACCCACATCACTTCGCCGCACAACCTCCCCAAATGGTGAGTCATACGTTGCCACCCCCTCAGCACGTTGAGCCGGAAGTGGGTTGAGGGGGAGAGATGGCGAGAATACACTGAAGACCTGTACAGTTCCATTGACGATCGACAGAATGAAGATCAGACAGACCAGAGACTTCAAGAACCGGATCTTCTTGAGAGCGAAGTGGAGTGAGCGATGCGTCAACTACCGAGCAACAAGGCGCCTGGCATCGATGGAATCCCTCCTAACTGCTCAGGCCAATCCCAAGAGCTGCCTTGACGGACTCTTTGTCAGCAGATTTGGAAATCCTGCACATGGCCAGCTGATTGGAGGCAGTCAGTTTTCATCCCCATACCAAAAAAGGGAGACACAAGGGGACTGCACCAACTATCAAACCATTGCCCTCATACCACACGTCAGCAAGATTCTATTGAAGGTCATTCAGAAGTGATGGGCAACGTCATTGATCGGGAATTACCAGACGTTCAAGCGGGATTCAGGCGGGGCCGGGGGACCCGCAATCACATTGCGAATCTTAGATGGATCATGGAGAAGGCCCAGAGAATACCAAAAGAAACTACATGTGCTTCATCGACTACACCAAGGCATTCGATTGCGTGGAGCATAGCAAGCTTTGGGTCGCCCTGCGGGAACTGGGAGTGCCGGAACACCTGATCAGATTGATCAGATCACTCTACCAGAACCAGGAAGCTTACTGTGAGAACAGATATGAAGATACAGATTGGTTCAAGATCAAGAAAGGCACCAGACAGGGCTGCACCTTCTCCCCATTTCTCTTCAATCTCTACGCTGAAGTAATCATGCGGAAAATGGACCTGGAGGAATCTGAAATGGGGTGAAGATTGGGGGTTGGACAATAAGCAACCTCAGGTTTGCTGACGGAAAGCGAGAAGGACCTGAAGCGGATGATCATGAAGCTAAAAAATGAAAGTGAGAAGATGGGACTTCAGTTGAACATCAAGAAAACAAAACTTATGACCACTGCTGCCAAAGAAGTCCATATAAAGATCAACAATGAGGAGATCGAGGTGGTCGACAGCTTCATCTTCCTGGGTTCCAAGGTAGACTGCAATGGCGACTGGCACCCCGAAATCACATGAAGAATCGCCCTCAGGTGCACAGCGATGGTCAACATGGACCCAATTTGGAGGTGTAAGGACGTATCAATCACCACCAAGTGCAGACTGGTCACCGCCATTGTGTTTCCTATTGCCAACTACAGGTGTGAGACCTGGATCCTAACAAAGGCAGACAGGAGAAAGATTGACGCATTCGAACTGTGGTGCTGGAGAAGACTCCTGAGGATTCCCTGGACAACGAGGGTCACCAATAAGTCAGTCTTGGAGCGCATCAATCCCAATTTTCCCTGGAAAATAAGATCACCAGGCAAAAGCTGACTGTTTTCGGTCATGTGATGCAGGCCAACTCACTGGAGAAATATGTGATGCTGTGGAGGATGAGCGAAACAAGACCTAGAGGAAGACCAAAGACCCATTGGCTGGAAACATTCAAGAAGGACACAGGCAAGAACATCGAGGAACTGCGGGAATTGGTCAGAGACAGGAAGATGTGGAGAGACATGACCCATAGAATAGCCAAGAATCGGACACGATTGAATGGCTAGGATTGGATTGAATTGGATATATTAATTATAGATATTTTTATTGCTAATATCAATTTGTATTTGTAAATCATTTACGAAAAAAATTTTTTAAATTAGAAAATGAAAGTTTTAAGAAGAAAAGGAAGTAATCAGACTGCAGTAAACTATAAACAATGAAAAAATATTGATGAAAGAAAGACGTTCTAACTTCAAGGAACTATAGTTCGAAGTAGCAGAGTAAGACACCTTAACCATATCAAACTATAGTTCAAAGTGGCAGCATTCAGATTAAAACTAAAATGAGATTATTATTATTTTTATTACTGTAAAATAAGGTTAATGACTGATCATAAATATGAACTATGACCGAAGCAGACTTTCGTATTTACTGAACTGCACTGATATTAAACACACTGATATGGCATAGGAGAATGAAAGCAACAAATTCTTGCAATTTCAGATTTATGCACATATAACTTGGCCAATTGAATCATTAAAAAAAAAGTATTAAAAAAAATGTGTTATATCGAAACAACATTAAATGGAGCAGCATTAAGTGGGGTCTTACTGTATATATATTTTATATGGCATTTTCCTCATTTTTATGTAATTTTTATATATAGAAGTTTTTAATACAGTGAGAGAAATTAATACATTTTAGAAAGTAAATTTAATTAGTAATTGAGACACTTATTATGCAAGTGATGTAAATACACTTATGACCATAAATGAGTTTTCTGGCAGGGTGGTATCATTATCGTATAATCTATTAGTATGCAAGTTGTGTAAGTGCACAGTTTCCATCTTCTGCTTGTAGATAACAACTTTAACTTAGCTAATAACCAGATATCCACAAGTGCTACAAGTCCAAATGGCAAATTACAAATAGTGGCTTGTATTAAGAGAAAGTACAGGTAGTTACAATTCCTTAGTTCAAACCAAGGTTCAAACCAACCGAGGATTCATAACAGCTGTTTGAAATCGAGAGTTTGTGTAGTTAAGTCTAACAACAATTGTAAGAATATTCTGGTTTATGAATACGTTGCGCTTATAAAAGAAATTGTGTACTGTTATTATAGGACTTACACTACTTGCACAATATATGACAGTGATACAGAAAATGAAGTAGCTGCTCAGACAGTGATTTGTCAGAAAAGAGTCGCATAGGATTGAAGTTTGGCAAGGATACTCTTGTGACAGAAAAATGCAGTAGAAATTGAACTGAATGGAAAGCCAATATAAGAAAAAGACTGAGAAATTCAGTGCAACGATATTCCAGTAGAACAGCAAAGATGTTCCAGCAAAAACAGTGAGTCAAAAGGACTATAAATAAATCTAATTAACTTGCCAAATTTAACCCTTGAAACACAATGGAATTTTTAATAATTCTAAATAATTTAGACAAATTATACAAATTATAAAACCAAAGAGTGGATTGTATAATATTTGGACTATAAATGTTTTTGGAATTGTGTGGACCAGATTTCTCAAATCACAGGTTGGATTTATTTGAAAAATTTTGGAGAATGGGTGACTGGGGGGAAAAAAATGTCTGTATTACCCACTTGGTGAAATATAAGCCTATAAATCATAGGCATCACTGAGATTCTACTCATAATCCAAAAGCATACACCTATAAATATTACTTCCCATTTCAAATCCAACACGATTCATGCCTGCAAGTAGTTTTTCTTAGGGACACTGAACTTATCCAATAGTAGATGGATCAAATTATTGAAATCTACCAGGGAGGGTGCAGTATCAGAGCAAACAACAAGATTGGGAAGCACCTACATCTGCCATTGACGTTAATATAGTATCTTGAATAAAACAGCATATTAGTAGTTTCCAAAATACACAAGTCACTATTCCAGACATAAAAATCCACATAAATTGTATCTCAATGCTGATTTATCTGTGAGAAAAATGTATGAGTTGTACCATAAGAATTGTGAAGCAGAAAATGCATCCATTGCATCCTACAAGCCATGCCATCACTGAACCAACCAAGAAGGACATGGTATCCTTATTTCTATTCATTCCATCCATTTATGAGTTTTTCAACTGCTTGCCAACAAAGCAACCTCTGCATAGCCAGTAACAGACAATGTTGCTACTGGCTATATAAGGACAATAATTACAAGTAATGATTATCATTATAGTTGGCCTTGGTTGTTATTCTATGAATAAAAATAAAACCATAGAAAATATTATTATTGTAATTATTCTACTTATTCCAAATACTACTTATACTCTTACTCTATATTAAATGATTCTAGAATATGAAAAGATTCTGATTCTAGTTCTAATTGTGTAGCCTGATGATGGCTGTTTAGCCAAAAACATTAGCATATTAAAGAAATATTTCCTCAGCTGCTAGAAGTGCTTTAGTTAAATTTTAATACTATTGTATTCTATCAATTTATATCATTGCAGGGGAAAGAGAACTTTTGGTGCAATGGTTTGTAATACAAGAGGTGAAGGAAAGCATTGAAAGGGCAAATGGTGTAAGTGCATTGGAACTATTGTTGCAGTCATTGTATACTGATCTACATTCAAAGCATTACAGAAATTTCCCAGGTATGTATAGTGTGCACTGTAATAATATCACAGACATCCATGTTACTGGAATTTTTTTGTTAAAAAATCTTTAACAAGTTGGAGGAAAATGGAGTTACACCACTTGCATAATAAGCATCTCAATTTATAAATATAAGAATCATAAACATATCCATTATGAAATTGCCATTACAATTTAACAAACAGACATGTTAACAGATATTATAATTGTGAGGTCGCAGGACCCACCATATTTGACAAATTAATTCCTATGTAATTGTCATAAAAATTATATTATTAATATTCAATTTATTATTTCAATAATTGTATAATTTAATATTTTAATCAATTTATTTCATTTGTAAAAATAATATTTTATTTAATTTTATATAATATTGTAAGTTTACACAAATTTTATCAGTTGAAAGCAAAGGAAATGCTGACTTAGCTTCCCTTTTGATTCACTTTATCCAAACAGTCGGGTTGAGAACTGCCTGGATGAGGAACTAAAACAATAAAGATGTCGGATAACCAACAAGGAACTCACCTTGCAAACAGCTAAGATTTCGACATCAGAATGATGTCAAGACTGACTTATGAACTCTCCCTTGGCCAACCCCCTCATGAGCTCTCCCTTTCAAGAGTTCCCCCTCATGAGCTCTCCCTTTGAAGACATCCAGAGAGATAATCTAGCCCTCTCTGAAGGAAGAAGTTAAAGTCCGACACATCCGACTTATCCAGGTATGTAGCGATATGCTTAAGGAGCGACTACGATAGTCAACCCAACTGCCAACTGCTAACTGCCTAACTTTACGAACCATTTTGCTCTTTCGCCATTCAAATAACTTACGAACCACTTTGCTCGTTCGCCTTTATAATCACATCCAAATTGGTTAGGAGTTTTATAGATTTAAATTGATTCCTTTGTTTTCTTTAACATTATAATTATTTTATATCTCTTTAGCGTAAATAAATGTTATTGTTTTATATATCATATATCGTCGTTTGTGTCTTTCCTTCAACCCGGACCTCTGTGCCTCTTACTCACGAAGCCAATAATAGCCGCTCGGACATTAAACACATTAATAAGTAATTAACGTGACCGTTAATAAACGCGCTCGCCGACATTCTGACAAATTCGGCTATATTTTAGTGCTGGAGACCACTATAAACTCTACCCTGGTGTCAGAAACTGACCGCTGACGTTTGATTCGAATATTGACAACACCACCACCTCGTGGCATCCTCACATAATGAAACTTTTATATTATTATTTGAGGCATATTCCCATGCTTCAAATAACTTTTCACTAGGTTGATCATTTATTATATTTTTATTATTTACAGTTGGTTCTCACTATTCGCGGTAGTTACGTTCTGTAAATTCTTCGCGAATACTGAATTATCTATGGGAAATATAGAGTTAGGTTCCTGCAAACCTTTCCCAACATTTTTATACTTGGTTTATGTGTATTTTTTTGTTTACAGACATCTTATTTAATTTGTATTACATTATTTTTATAAATAATTACAGTATATGCAGTGTACAGTATTAAATACAGTATTATAATTATTATAATTACAGTAATCTTTATTTAATTTTTTAAAACATTAACTATGTAGTAAATAAAAATTTATTTTTGATTGATAGTTTTTTGATGTTGCAAAATGTTTGATGTGACAGTTGACACATTGTCTTTCTGAACTGTGCTGAAAAATTGCGTCAGCCTTGTCTGTGTCGCTTTTTGCCTCAGATCTAAAATTTCGAAGTAAGTAACAAATGCACAGGTAGTTAGGTGCAAAAATTTGAGGCTGCATTCAAGCATAGTGTCACATATTTCTATGGGACCTGCAAGTAAGGAACAAATGCACAGGTATTTAGGTGCAAAAATTTGAGGCTGCATTCAAGCATAGTGTCACATATTTCTATGGGACCTGCAGACTATATGAACAGGCTTTTGGCCTACCTGCGGTCTGTGAGCAAGGATAGGTAATGAGAAATTTTCCGGCAAACCGATTCAGAGACTACATTTGCTGACAAACAACTTCCGTTCTCCCTCTCTCTCCAGAAAGAAAAAGAGTGTACATTGGTAACAGTATTGGCTCAGCAGAAATACGCGAATAAGTGCGAAAGTTCCGCAAATAACGATTTTGTGGTTACAAATAAATTTTCATGAATAGTCAAATACGCGAATACCAAATCCGCAAATAACGAGAATTGACTGTACTTCTTTATAAAATCTCTATAAAGAGATCTATATATCTCTTTTCTTTAGAAAGTTTGCTCTGTGAATCAATGTTATTATACAGGGTAGAAGAAAAATCTGTACCCCTCCAAATAACTTGATAAATATCATAGATTTCAAAAATCTGTTAATGCCAACAAATAGAAAATCATGGGTGGGCTACCTGAGGGCCGAACCTTCAAATGGCCTGATTATGCAAATGAGGACAGTTGCAAATCCTTTCTCAAAAATCCTAACAGATAAGAAAAAATTTTCAATTAAAAACTTATTCAGCATTCAGTTCTAAACATTATTAAAAAATTTCATTAAAATCACATGAATAGTTTGCCCAAAAATGAAACGAAAACATTTTTACATGCATTTGTTTGTTTTTTTTGTTGATTGACATTTGTTTCCAACATTTAAGTAATAAACCAACACCAAAACATAATATTCCAAATCAATAAATTGAAAACAGAGCTTAATCAAGCAAAAACTAATCAAGGATGTGCTCAAAATTTTTTTCCATCAGCACCCAAGTATAGTTGAGTGTGATGTTGGACAGAGCTACTTACAGTCTTTAGTGTCAGTAGAAATCTCTTCACAAACAATAACGATGCAGTCTTGAATATTCTCTACTGCTGTTATGCAAGAATGAAAGTTATGTGACCTCATCAATTGCTGTTTGTGGGCAAACTGATCTTGAGCGTTCAAGGAATAGACACATGATCTAACTGTTTTAACTTTGGGAGAACTATTCATCCAATTTTAATGAATTTTTTTAGTGTTCAAAATTGAATGCTGAACAAGTTTGTAATTGGAAATTTTTCCCTAACTGTTATGGTTTATGAGATAGAATTTGCAATTGTCCTCATTTGCATAATCAGCTCATTTGAAGGTTGTCATTGGGTAGCCCACTCGACTTCCTATTTGTTGGCATTAACAAATTTTTAAAATCTATGATATTTATTAAGTTATTTGGAGGATATTGACTTTTCTTCCACCCTGTAGAGTGCAATTATTTTAGTTTCATTCCATTTAATGTCTATATCATACTGATAAAATTGCTTCACTAAGGATATCTTTATATTAGCATTTTTTATATCATTTTTGAGTATTCTTTAAGTTCCATTTTGTAAAACAAATATATTCTTCGTTTATTTTTAAAGATTTATTACATATGAGGATTGCATATACTTCTGATTTTTCTTCTTGAGCATATCCATCATTTTTGTTCCTAAAATAGCAAAAAAAAAAAAGTTCAAATGGCTATGAAAAGACAGCCTAACATTTTTAACTATCTTTCTTATTATTTCCATTTTTTCTATACCATATAACATACTATACTTATAAAGTTATAATTGTTATCTGAGTTAATGTTACATCCCTTTGGCAATTATTATAACTGATATCATGTTCCTTTAAGACTTTGTTATGTATAGCTTTTATATAGCTACAGGTATATCTATATCTGAAGCTTAAATCATATACTCTTTTGAATTCTTGCTTTTTGTCATCTTCATTAGTGCAATGCATTATTGCTCTTTTAAAATATGTCCTAAATGCTGCCAACATATAAGATTCTGGATCATTAGACTACTGACATATGTTGACTTCTTAAATATTGAAGTTTCATATTTTTGCTCTCTAATACACACACTACACCTTTTTTAGAGGAAAATATATTTTAATCTTCTTGTTCCTTTATCAATTTTAGTCCTATAGTGGGATTATTGATGGCATTTATTACTTTTAAAGATTTATCATTAAGACTTCAAAAAATGAAAATGTTCATTCAAACAATGAAAATGTCATCCACACAAATGCACATGTGCATCAGGTGCATTCGGCAATTCAGGTCAATCTGATTAGATATCTGAATAGATCACGTGACTTCTGAATTTCATCTGACTCATCTGACTTGGTATTTACTAAATGCATTTATCTGCTTCTCTATTGACCAACATAGTTGATGAAGTGATAAATTGATACAAGTTATTACACATTACAATGCTTTACATACATAGTAATATCGAATTTAAAAAATTTTTATGCTGGACTACTAGCTTATCATCTTCAATATAAATACCATTTATTGAAATAATTATAAATAAAACAAATATAAATTAACTACAACATTAATAAATAATAAAGAATTTCTTTATCAATTAATAATAATATCGAAGCAACTTTAGGACGAAGCAACGTGCAGCATACTTTTCACCCGATAAACACACACACAAATTCTTTTATTAATAATGTTTACTTATGTAATGAGATATCTTTCCTTTAGTTATAATTATTGATAAAAGTAAGCAAGTTGTTATTAAATATTTCTGAGATATCTTTCCTTTAGTTATATGTTTTTGTTCCTCTGGTGTTAGATAGAGTTGAAAAATTTCATCACTCTCATTCATTTTAATTTTGCATAAATATCTCACAGGTGCAGCCATGTTGTTCAGACAAAAGTCAGGAACAAAAAAGCAACCAGAGTTTGTTCTGAAATTCTGAGTCAGAATTCTGAATTACAGAACCTAGCACTCGTCAGACCAAAATCAGATCTGAGTTGCCAAATGATTATCTGTCAGACTAATCAGAACTCTGAGCAGAATTCTGAATTGCCAAATGAGCCTAGCATATTATTCATTGTTTGCTGACAAACACCAAAATAAATCAATCTGAACAAGCTGATCTAAGAACCAAATATGGTTACTTACCCATGCTCTGCAATTTGAGTAAGTTTAATTTCATTAACAAAATAGCTAAGAAATGCAATAAGAAGATTACATAAAGTTCAAAATATACTGCCGAAATGTATCAATTAGGAGAATAAACACAAATCAATGGCAGGAAACATTAAATCTTAAATTAAAAAAGAGAAATTGTATTATAAATACTGTAAAAGCATTTTTGACTTTAGCCCACTTCAGTTACAGAAAGAATTCAAAAACTTACATAAAACAGTATTCTTTGTTCTAAAGAACATTCACTACAGTAACCAGAATAAACAATTGGGTGCATGCACACACAAATTTAAGATTAAATATAGAGTTTTAATATTTACACAAATGCTAGAACAACATATAATTAAATATCAATATGTAGAAAAATGGCTAAACTGTCTAATTTAGTCTGAATACATAACAAACAATTTTATATAAAGTAAGAAAAATGTAAAATTAAAGATCCATATATAAATAAAAGCTTAAAATGTCTAAATTAGGTAGCTTCTCCATGCAAGGCTAATGTCCTTAGGATCTACCTTAACCAACCAATATTCTCCTATTAAACTGCTTAAAACTCTTATAATCAGTATATAACAAACTCAGCACTAATACGCAGTAGAGAAAAAACATTTATTTCACAAAACGTCGCAAACGTTTTCGGCTTTACGCCATTTTCAAGCGACAATTTCAAATCACCACAGAACAGAACACAATAACGAAGCGTATAAGTGTCACCATGGTTACAATAGAACAGTTTCCTTACGTAGCTTATAACATCCGAACAATTTAAACCTTTACATTAGTTTAACTTCATAGTTCAGAATTTAAAATTTAAAACATTTTAAAAAGTTCTAATATGTTAGCTTACATTATATTAATTAACCAACAGCCTCCACATTACAGATCACTACTAACATATTACATCCTCTTACCGGTATATTACAATAAACCAACAAATAAACTTAAATACAATAAAATATAAATAACATAAATTACAACAAATCATATTAACTCACTCCACATTTCTAGATACGCGATACTTTATGATTATTATCGTCTATCCAAAAACATCTACTCTAACTGATTCCTGATCTATTTAGGGCGTATCTCCACGCTTGCGATAGCTCCCAGGCCAACCTATCATTTATAAGGCCTTCCTTTACCTTCCTTTTTAAGATCCCTAACAACTCCACAATTGTAGGTTGCGTCCATTTACGAACCTTTTTTATTACTTCTGCTTCTTCCCATAGAATATTAATATTCTTGTCATAAGCTTCTTTAGCCAGCGAAGTAGTCAATCTCGCCTGTGCTATATCTTTTTTATGTTCGTCTATCCTTTTACGCAGCTTCCTTGTGGTAACACCCATGTATGCTTTCCGTTTACCCTCTCCTTCTTCCGTTACTGGGATTCTATATACCCCTTTCTGCTCAAATTTATCTAGTGGGTCCTTATCATTCCTCACTGCATTAAATATAGTGGTCCCTTATAGTGGTTTCGAAGCTTATATAGGAGAGCTCTCTTGTATTATGCGGAAGAAGAGGATTTACGTGAAGAACTGAATTATATTAAGAATATAGGGCTACAGCATGGTTATACAGTAATGTTTTTGAGACAGATTTTACGGAAGGTTAAGAAGAAATTAGCAGAGACAAATGATGGATTAAGAGCACAAAGGTCAGACGATAAAGAATGGGTTTCGGTTCCATACCATTTGAAGTACATTAATGTAGTAAAGAAAATTAGCGAAGGGTATGAATAAAAGGATTGCGCCAGAAAGAGGGACCACTATATTTAATGCAGTGAGGAATGATAAGGACCCACTAGATAAATTTGAGCAGAAAGGGGTATATAGAATCCCAGTAACGGAAGAAGGAGAGGGTAAACGGAAAGCATACATGGGTGTTACCACAAGGAAGCTGCGTAAAAGGATAGACGAACATAAAAAAGATATAGCACAGGCGAGATTGACTACCTCGCTGGCTAAAGAAGCTTATGACAAGAATATTAATATTCTATGGGAAGAGGCAGAAGTAATAAAAAAGGTTCGTAAATGGACGCAACCTACGATTGTGGAGTCGTTAGAGATCTTAAAAAGGAAGGTAAAGGAAGGCCTTATAAATGATAGGTTGGCCTGGGAGCTATCGCAAGCGTGGAGATACGCCCTAAATAGATCAGGAATCAGTTAGAGTAGATGTTTTTGGATAGACGATAATAATCATAAACTATTGCGTATCTAGAAATGTGGAGTGAGTTAATATGATTTGTTGTAATTTATGTTATTTATATTTTATTGTATTTAAGTTTATTTGTTGGTTTATTGTAATATACCGGTAAGAGGATGTAATATGTTAGTAGTGATCTGTAATGTGGAGGCTGTTGGTTAATTAATATAATGTAAGCTAACATATTAGAACTTTTTAAAATGTTTTAAATTTTAAATTTTAACTTCTGAATTATGAAGTTAAACTAATGTAAAGGTTTAAATTGTTTGGATGTTATAAGCTACGTAAGGAAACTGTTCTATTGTAACCATGGTGACACTTATACGCTTCGTTATTGTGTTCTGTTCTGTGGTGATTTGAAATTGTCGCTTGAAAATGGTGTAAAGCCGAAAACGTTTGCGACGTTTTGTGAAATAAATGTTTTTTCTCTACTGCGTATTAGTGCTGAGTTTGTTATATACTGATTATAAGAGTTTTAAGCAGTTTAATAGGAGAATATTGGTTGGATAAGAATGCAGAGCCAACGGAATTTAACGGACGTATATAAGAAGTGTATAAGCATTGGTATTAAGAAAGTGAAAGCAGAAGAAACGTTAACTTTTCTAACTCAGTGTAGAATTAATGGTGTGTTACCGAATTCAATCTATAGAATACGACTACCAGTGAACTCTAGAAGAGTGGTTAAGAAAACTAAAGAAATCTGTCTTAAAGTAGCCATATCGGATGCGAAAAGGAAATTTTATAGGAAGAAAAGAAAGTTAGAGCACGCTTTGTTAGAATATGAGGAATTAGTTGATGTAAGGCCTTTGACTTCAATAGAACAGGAGTTAGATCGTTATAAGCAGAAGTTAAGGAGAAAGTACGTTAATAAACTTAAATGGATTTTTAAGAAACAGCTTGGGAAGGATAGGAAGCAATCCTTAGATCTTGAAAAGGTTGTGACAGTTATAGGAAATGTGAAACTCCCCTATTATGCAGAGCGGTTACTGAAGAAGGGTCCATCGTATGCTATATATAATTTGTCATCGATAACAGAGGACATTCCCGTCTTTGAGAATATAATTAGAAGTAAAGAAGAGTTAGAGAAAGAGAGTCTGAGATGGAAGTTTATGAGTCAGAGATGCAAAAAAGAGGATAATGAAAGGAAGAAAAATGCTAAGCAAGATAAAGTTGATATAAAGAAAACACTAAGCTGGATGGAGAAGGAAGGGTATGTAATGACGAGAGAAGATAAAACGAAAAAGATGGTATTGATGGAGAGAAAAGTGTATGATGCATTCCTTTTAGAATACATAAGAAAGACTCGAGCGGAGGTTATGACGGAGGATCCCACCGAAAAATTAGCAGCAAAAGTAGATAGATTATGTAGACATCCAGAATTCCCGCAAATATGGAAAGTGGGCAAACAAGAGGCTCCAACAAGCCCAAGACTTTTTGCATATATAAAGACCCACAAAGATCCTTTGGAAGTGAGACCCATAGTAGAAAAAAGACTGGCACCAACGTATTATTTAGAGAAGTCTATAGGAGCATGGTGTAATAATATCTTAGAAAAGGAAGAGCGTAAGAGTCTAGACGCTTTCAGTCTTGTGAATATGTTTAGAGAAATAGAGATGGAGGATGGAAACATTTTTGCTACCTATGACTACGAAGCGTTGTACCCTTCGCTGAAAATTGAGCCAGTGTGCTTATCTTTGTATAGATTTATACTGGAACACCTGCCACAAGAGCAATGTAACCCAAGTCTTATAAGAGAGATAGTACACACTATATGCTATGGATCCTATTTTATGTTTAGAACAAATGTATATAAGCAGATAGAAGGAGTACATATAGGTAGCCCCATAGCGGGCACACTGGCAGAGATCCTATTAAGATCCTTAGAGAGTAAGATAATGGTGCACCTCCAGCCAGAGATAAGGTTCTTTAATAGATATGTAGATGATGTCATAGTTTTGTGGAAGAATGACTATAATATAGATCACCTGACAGAAAGATTTACCTTAGAAGAATACGGTCTCAAGCTTAAAAAGGACCAAGTGAGTGCAGAGTCAATACATTATCTAGATATACAACTAAAGGTCCGGAATAAGAAGATTATAATGAAGGTTTATAGAAAACCAACATACCAGCCAGTTTTGATTCCAAGGTGGTCTAACCACCCGACTAACTATAAAAGGTCGGCATTTAGAAGCTTATATAGGAGAGCTCTCTTGTATTGTGCGGAAGAAGAAGATTTACTTGAAGAACTGAATTTATATTAAGAATATAGGGCTACAACATGGTTATACAGTAATGTTTTTGAGACAGATTTTACAGAAGGTTAAGAAGAAATTAGCAGAGACAAATGATGGATTAAGAGCACAAAGGTCAGACGATAAAGAATGGATTTCGGTTCCGTACCATT
>AYEL01067982.1:0-31091 GCA_000484575.1 Olivierus martensii
ATTTGAAATTGTCGCTTGAAAATGGCGTAAAGCCGAAAACGTTTGCGACGTTTTGTGAAATAAATGTTTTTTCTCTACTGCGTATTAGTGCTGAGTTTGTTATATACTGATCTACCTTAATTTCTCTTTTTTAATTAAGATTTAATGTTTCCTCCCATTGAGTTGATAAGAAGATTACTGTTAAAATAGAAAAACTATTTTTAATCTCGACCCTTAAATGATTTTCAAAGAAGTGAAATCTATAAAATACCTCTGGAAAATGCAGGGTTGCAGAGTTGGATGGCAAATGATCTGACTCCGATTCCATATTTTAAAAAAAAATTTGACTCTGACTCCCTAAAATTTGTAAGGTCCGACTCAGATTCCCAACAGTTTAAAATTCCATTTGACTCTGACTCTGACTCCCTAAAATTTGTAAGGTCCGACTCAGATTCCCAACAGTTTAAAATTCCAACTCCAACTCCACCCAAAAACTTCTGGCTGCAATCCTGGGAAAATTGCTAGAACCAACCAAAAATCTACATACATTGGTGTAACTAAACAGACTCTTACACAAAGACTAGATTAACATAAGAGGGACATTCATAATGGTAAACTAATGACAGTGTTATCAGTGAAAGTGTACTCCAAGGGTGTCAAACTCAAAGGCTAACATGGGCCAAAATAAAAAGGTTTCAGTTTAGGTGGGGAAACGAAAAAAAGAAGAGGTTGTGATCAGGCTAGACCAAAAAATGGATGTGATTGAGCGACAGAAAAGCGGCGCTCACGCTTTTCGATTCGCTATTTTGGTTTGCGTTTGGTTTGATGATGATATGAGACGCAATTCCTGGTAACTTATTAATTTATGCTCAACTTCCGCTTTCGATTCGCTATTTTAGTTTTGATTTGGCGGTCAGTTTGATGATGATGTGAGACGCAATTCCTGGTAAGTTATTAATTTAGATGATGAACAATGACACTTTCGATTCGCTATTTTGGTTTTGATTTGGCGGTTGGCGCTTTTGATTCGCTATTTTAGTTTTGATTTGGCGGTTGGTTTGATGATGCTTTCGATTCGCTATTTTGGTTTCGATTTGGCGGTTGGTTTGATGATTGCTTTTGATTCGCTATTTTGGTTTCGATTTGGCAGTTGGTTTGATGATGGCGGCCAGGTGGTGCTCAACTTTTGCATTTGATTCGCTATTTTGGTTTCGATTTGGTGGTTGGTTTGATGATGGTCGATTCGCTATTTTGGTTTCGATTTGGCAGTTGGTTTGATGATGGTTTGAACGCAATTCCTGGTAACTTATTAATTTAGATGATGAACAATGATGTAAACGCTATTTTAGTTTTGATTTGGCGGTTGTTAGCTATTTTGGTTTTGATTTGGCAGTTAGTTTGATGATGATATGAGACGAATATTTTAGTTTTGATTTGGCGGTTGGTTTGATGATGATATGAGACGCATTTCCTGGTAAGTTATTAATTTAGATGATGAACAATGATGTAAAATACTGGTAAGTTATTAATTTAGATGATGAACAATGATGTACACAATTCCTGGTAAGTTATTAATTTAGATGATGAACAACAATGTAAAATATGAAAATAAATATTTACAATAAACTTAACACTAACTGTTTAAGAGTTATGCTGAAGTTAGCTAATGGCCGGAATCTCACACTTAAAAAGTTAGTGTCAACGATGTAAAATATGAAAATAAATATTTCTTAAACAGTTAGTGCTGTGAGTTTATTGTGGTTATTGGTATGAGATGCAAATCCTGGTAAATTATTAATTTAGATGATGAACAACGATGTAAAATATGATTTGGTAAGTTATTAATTTAGATGATGAACAATGATGTAAAATATGAAATGGTTGGTTTTTTGATGGCATGAGATGCAATTCCTAGTAAGTTATTAATTTAGATGATGAACAACGATAAAAGTGAAAATAAATATTTAATTTAGATGATGAACAATGATGTAAAATATGAAAATAAATATTTTTTAAGCGGTTGGTTTGATGATGGTATGAGACGCAATTCCTGGTAAGTTATTACCCCTGTCAGACCTGATTTAATTCTATTTAATCTAAAATTATATAATTTTAAATGATTTGGCAGTTGGTTTGATGATGGTATGAGACACAATTCCTGGTTGTTTTAATTTAGATGATGAACAATGATGTAAAATATGAAAATAATAAGTTATTAATTTAGATGATGAACAATGATGTAAAATATGAAAATAATAGTTATTAATTTAGATGATGAACAACGATGTAAAATATGAAAATAAATATTTAATTTAGATGATGAACAATGATGTAAAATATGAAAATAAATATTTCTTAAGTGATGAACAACGATGTAAAATATGAAAATAAATATTTCTTAAACAATTGTCAACGATGTAAAATATGAAAATAAATATTTCTTAAACAGTTAGTGCTGTGAGGTTGATGTAAAATATGAAAATAAATATTTCTTAAACAGTTAGTGTTAAGTTAGCGTGGTTATTCATCGTGAAACTTAGCTAATGGCCGGAATCTCACAAGATCGGCTGAAAATAAATATTTTTTAAACAGTTAGTGTTAAGTTTATTGTGGTTAACATCGTGAAGGTTGGCTAATGGCCGGAATCTCACAAAGCAAGAACCTTCGTGAAACTTAGCTAATGGCCGGAATCTCACAAAGCAAGAACCAATCCGTGAAACTTAGCTAATGGCTGGAATCTCAGAAAGCAAGAACCAATTACATGAGGTTGGCTAATGGCCGGAATCTCACAAAGCAAGAACCATATTACTATGAACTTAGCTAATGGTCAGAATCTCACAAAGCAAGAACCAATTACCATAGTTAGGCTAATAGACGGAATCTCAAAAAGCAAGAACCAATTACCATATTTTACATATAGTTACAGTTAGTGTTAAGTTTATTGTAGTTATTCATTGTGAAGTTAGCTAAATGGCCGGAATCTCACAAAGCAAGAACTAATTACCATATATTACGTAGAGTAATTACTTCGAATAGTGCGAATTCGATTAGTGCGAGAAATCGTGGAACCAATTCGTACTAATCGAGGCCTACCTGGCAAGAATCAACGTTAATGATGATGAGTTCGAGAGTCTCATATATTTAACTATACATTGAATGGTTAAATTTTTCAGAATTAATTTAGAAGTCAAAATAAATATTTTCAAAATAACTATGGTTTCTGCATATAATGCTAGAAACCATAGTTACCGCTGAGTCTCTGTAATCCGGCCCTCCGTTAGTTCGACACTTTGCGAACTTTTGCGCCGCGCACGTGAAATTTTCATGTCACAACGTGTCGATGTTCGAGACCGAGAATCTGACTTAAACAATTAACAGTCGCTATTCATGTTACGCAGGTCCGACACTTTGCGAACTTTTGCGCAGCACACGTGAAATTTTCATGTCACAACGTGTCAATGTTCGAGACCGAGAATCTGACTTAAACAATTAACAGTCGCTATTCATGTTACGCAGGCATTATAGTCGCACTAATTTTTAAGCTCGGTACACTGTTTATTGCAAAAATAGTATGTTTTTATTGTATAAATGTTTGTTGTTTATTATTATGTAATGTCGAAATCGGGAAATGTGAAAAACGAAAACACAAGACATTGACTATGGTCGAAAAGCAGAAATAATTAAAACATGACAAGGGAGAAAGTTTAATGACTTAGCTTCGTTGTATGGTATTGGACGAGCCACCATTTATATTAAAAAAATCGGGATAAAATTAAGGGGTTGATGAAAGATTTGAACTGCGAGAGCAGTGACAGGAAAGTTTGAATAAACTGAGCGTATTCGTTTGTGTAATTCCATTTTTTCAATGAACATCCAATAATCCGACAAGCCCCGGAACCATATGTGTCGGATTACAGAGACTCTACTGTACTATAGTCAGTAGCGGATTTTGCCTTAAGGGGGCCCGAAGCGTGAAAGATTTTTGGGGCCCTATTAGAATAAATCTTTTTCTTTTTAGAAAATCAATTCTTTTTTAATTTTAGAGAAATACATACGAACACTATAGTCAGTAGCGGATTTTGCCTTAAGGGGGCCCGAAGCGTGAAAGATTTTTGGGGCCCTATCCATTATTTTAGAAAATCAAAGAATTGATTTTCTAAAAAGAAAAAGATTTATTCTAAATCTTTTTCTTTTTAGAAAATCAATTCTTTTTTAATTTTAGAGAAATACATACGAATATATAATAAAATCGAAAAATAATAACTTTTTTATAATCTAACATTGTTCGATACAAGCTTTAAAGCTAAATAAGGGCCCCTCGCACTGTTAATTTCGTGATTTTTAGAGTCGTGAATAAGTAATTAAATATGGTAAAGTTGTTCGATACCGGATAAATATTTTACATTCGCTATCCGTAACGGTTTATTGACGGAAATATATTGAAACGTTGTCTGACAAAAATAAAGAATTCGATAGTTTCTTATTTTATCGTTATATTAAAATAATGGCCTCTCGCACTGTTAATTTCGTGATTTTTAGAGTCGTGAATAAGTAATTTTATATGGTAAAGTTGTTCGATACCGGATAAATATTTTACATTCTCTATCCGTAACGGTTTATTGACGGAAATATATTGAAACATTGTTGTCTGACAAAAATAAAGAATTCGATAGTTTCTTATTTTATCGTTATATTAAAATAATATAATATAGACTTATTATACAAATTATACGATTATTAATTACCGATTATACGTTCTAACGATCGCTTCGATATATCTTTACTTCTGTTAAACGGTTTTAAAATTCGTCGGCAGTACTGTCTTACAGTAATTTAAATTGAACAATACTATCAACTATACTGTGTAGAATTCGTAGTACACCATATTTTTCAATTGTAAATCTTCGATGGTGCGAAGTTCGGACCGAATCGCTCGAAATGGTTGTAACTGACGTAATGGCCATATGAAAAAATTTCTATAGATCCTCGAATTTACTTCTTTTATAAATCCTTCGACGTATAATAAATATTTATCGAAAACCGTGAAAAGAAATTCTTATTCTGTCCGAACAATATAACAATAGTAGCCCACTTCATCGATTACGTGACCGAATTTGTGCTTTGCGTGTACTGTATTATTATTATTATTCGCGCATTTATAGCTTGTATCAATTAAGGAATTGTGTATATATTAAAAGAATGTGTTTCTAGGGTTTTTCTCGTCTAGAAATTGGCATTGGAAAGCTTGGCACATTAGCGTTTTACTGCGCACGCCATAAATACTCCAACTGCATAAATCGTAATAACGACCGAGCTGGGTAGAGGCGCCATTGAAACCTGAAAAAGTGCTATAAGTAAATAAAACGACGGCTGAAAAAATATCACTCTACTCGGATGTCCACAATGAAATTGAGTATATGCTTATATGATCAGAAGCAATTATATAACGAATGTAAATATATTCGTGTTAAAACAGGAAATTTATGAAGTAACGATTATGACACGAACTTTGTATTCACTGGCATCAGATGGCGCCAGTTGTCACGGCATTTCTTTCCGTCATTTTAGGACGAAGGATTTTAAGGGTCCGATGATCGAATCCTTAAAATCCTCTACCTATCACCCACCTTCTACACCAGTTGACAGTCGGATATACACATAAGCTAGATCAGCCACGGCTTACGTGAAATCAACAACTTAGGGCCTGGCATTACCAGGAACCTGGTGCTTGACAAAAATATATTAAATACATTTGAGGAAACTCCAATATTACAACTTAGAGGCCGCGATACGCGGGCCTGATCACACCTATAAATCCGGCAGTGATCCGACCTGTCATAATTAGTAATACTTGTATTTTTTCCAAATTACAGTGTTTTTGATTTTTTCTACGAAATGATCCTAAAAAATAGGCTATCCCGCCATCTTCCCGGCAAAAAAAAGAAGAGTTTTAATGGAATCTAGTGATAAAAAGTACTAATTAAGTTACCAATTTATTTTAATACGGCCCGTTAAGCCTAGCACTTAGAAAAGACCCAACATTAAGTTTGCCTTTGTTCCACATCCAATTTTAACGTCGTAAACCCTTAACGAAATTTCCGCCCTTTTCTCTTTTATCATTCTTTCTGGCTGTCATATATCGACTGTTTCCCCGCAGCGGAAATGGATTGGTCCAATCGATGCCAACCGAGTAACCTTGACCTTGAAAACTGCTGTACACAAGCGTTATCACGTGATTTTCGGGCGTCGAGGCGGCCCAACCACTACTTCATTCTGTAATATTTGGTCGTACTCACCTTCCCATACCGTTTGAATACTTGGCGGATTAATTATTAATAACTAAACTAGAAATATTCGGCTTATTTTTGGCACACAGTTTGAATAGGGGAAAACATGTAAATAATGTTTCGCTTTATATCTCCTATATACATTTTATCACCATTGTTAATTTAAACAGAAAGACCGCATTACGACTGATCGTATTCTAGTATTATTTACGAATACTGTACTTCTCTAATTATAATAATAATAATTATTATCATCATCATTAATGTATCGAATTTTATCAGAAATAAAAAACCAATACTAAATTCGCTTAGCGTAGAACGTGTACTTTGTAGCGTTCGTGATGTTTTGTTTGACTCATTTTATGCGTATTACTCATTTTCGATGAAAACTTCGGGATTGCATCATCTCCGGAAACACGGGCCAGGAGGTGTCTCCTGCCATAAATTATGCCAATCGTAAACAAAAAGATGGAGAAATTAGATTTAAACTTCGGCTGCCAAGAGAAATTTTTTTAACATTGTCACCAGTTAGTTTTGTATGGTCGACACTCGATCGAAATGAATGCTGTTTTAAGAACGGAAACATATCTAGAATGTAATTATCTGAAAGAACGGTCATCTTCTAGGTTCTAGGTCGCGCTCGACGCATTAAATAATTACACAAGTGTCCAGATGATATACTTAAAAGACAAAGACAGTTAAATTCTGCAGTTTCTCGCAGTTTGATAATTACTATTAAAAACGAAGAAAAATATCGCTTGTTTAATAATAATCAGAAATCGTGTTTTACTATAATCATAACCAGTAGCTCTCAGAGAGGGGCAGTTGCCACGAGCCTCACGATTTTAGGGGCCTCAATTTATAACTCAATATATTAGAAAAAATATATTTGTATATTTTTATACTGTTCGAGCTTCAATGTTTGTCAAAATTTGAAGTTCTCTATCGATGCTTTCGCTTTTCTTGTATACCTACCACTGTATATTTGTCAATTTTCTTTTTTTTTTTTTTTTTTTTTTGAAGGGTCTCAAAAATATTAGTTGTCCCGGTCCTGGCATTTTCTTCGAAAAGTTCCTGATCGTAACTATCATTAACAGTATAAAAGCATAGCGTAAAAGTATCGATACGTACTGGATTGTTCATTCTTAATTAACCAATTTACCAAACTAAACTTTTACGGTATAATTAGCCTGTAATGCGTACCATTATTTTGATAAACTTTAGAAATATTAAAATATAATTATGTAACAAAAAACTTAAATTCGAAACCTTGTTTTAAGTCTATCGATATAATTCGACATTATCAGTCGATCGAACGACAATCTATCAATTTTCAATCGATCGAATGACAATCTATCAATTTCTCTATATTGATAGAACAGATAGATGGTCGGTTTTTAAAATTTATAATAATGAGGAATGAAATAATTTTGATAATATTTTAAAAACGCCGTATCAACGAAACTTTAATCGAATTTCTCTTTGGAAAATCAAAACTAAATAACAACTACAATACAGTTGTGTATTGTAGTTGGATTATAACACGAAATACTTTTATCCCGGATTAAAAATGTCTGGCAAACACACGTGGGACTGCAACTTTAGAAGAACGAATTGTGTTTGTTAAAGCTGATCGACTAGAATCTATTTCTTTGTATATCTAAAAAAATTTCGGAGAAAGCAAAAACCCTTCCTGGAAGCTCGAACTGAACGATTACTCTCGAATAACGAGTAGTATTTCGGTTGGAAATGAGCATTTCTAGTAACAATAGAATGACAAAAATTGCACTAGTGAATTGGATGTTATATAAATTAATATGATACATTTCTAAATACAGTAGAATCTCTCTAATCCGACTCATATGGTTCAGGGGCTTGTCGGATTATTGGATGTTCAATGAAAAAAAATGGAATTACACGAACAAATACGCTTAATTTATAAGACTCCTGTCACTGCTCTCGCTCTTCAAATCTTTTACCAACCTCTCAATTTTATTCCGACTTTTTTTTTAATGTCATAAATGATTGCTCATTCAATACTATAAAACAAAGCCAAATCATTAAACTTTTCTCCCAAGTCAAGTTTCTTAATTTAATTATTTCTACCTCTTCGACTACAGTCAATGTCTTGTGTTTTCATTTTTCCCTTTGTGACATTATGTAAAGATAAATAATAAACACTGATACAATAAAAAAAACTTTTTTACAGTAAATAGTGTGCATGAAAATTTCACGTGGGTGGAGCGGCGGTTGGTAGAGTTCGGACTACTGTATTTCTCCTATGAAACTTTTGTAGGTGTAATAATAATCACGACTCTAGAGCAGTGATCCTTTTCATATATGCTTACCACCAAAACCAAAATTCAGATATTTCTGTATCACCAATAAAAATATGCCTTGTATACAAATAGGAAGTTGAAACTATATATGTACCATGGTCATCTCTCGCCTACTACCAGTGGTACGCGTACCACTGCTTGAGAACCGCTGATCTAGAGGCACAACTGTGACTTTGAGACAAGTATAATACTCACTGATTCTTATTACCGGAGTCATTACCGCCAAAATTCAACTCGTCGTAAATTTCGTTCTAAATTAGATACTATTAATCTAATAATTTTATTCGAGAAATATATTCAATAGGACACCAAATGCCAAATTTGAAGCTTCAAATCCAATTAATAAAAGAACTAGAGCAATTTAAAATTGCAAAATTCGGTAAAAAAAAAAAAATTGTTTTTCATCCTGTCCTCCTCCGCAGACACCTACTAGCTCTACAGCTCACATCGTTCGTCCGATATCGATTAAATTTGGAATATAGATATTTCTTAGATTAATTGAGGTCTTCTGAAAATTTCAGCACAAACGGGTTAAAATAAAAGTGGATGAAATGAAGATCTGTTTTCCTTAAATAGCTCTACATATTTTATTGTTTAACCGATTTTTACCAAATTTTATATACGTATGTTTATTATTTTATTAAATATTTCCTAAAAATTCGATTCTATAAAATTAAAAATAAAAAGAGTATTTAATTCTGTATAAGGGGAGGCAAGCCATCGTGTTGTATATGTGCTATAGGTCTGTAATTATAAACAATGATAGGTTACTATTTTACTAATATCCATACCTCTTCCTCTTTATTGTTTTGACAAGTTCTCTCTAACCGAAGTTATAAGCCTGATAGTAAAAGGTGTAATGTCGGACAAAATTGAGTATCGAGCCATAATCTTCGAGGGAAAAACTACACAAACAATCCACTAAGAGATGTTCAACTGTGTTTGGCGAGGAATTTCCATCATATGAAACTGAAACGATGGAAACGGAACTCAAATGTGGTCGCACCAGCCTATAGGATGACCCAAAAGAAGGCCCGAGCCAGGTCATGTTGTCTGTGTTTTGGGCCAGCAAAAGTTCACATTGACAGATCATAAAGGGTCGACAATAACAGGGGCATATTATAGGAATTTACTACAGTGGCATCACTAGAGGTGCGGCCCGCATCGAATGATACCCAATTTTTTCAAACCTATGTTAAAAAATTACGTTTTAATTCAAGAATCTCTCCTCCGAATTATTGTAGCCTGTTCTTTGTCTCCTTTTAAATCGCTGTATACCTTTTTTTCAGATACGTCCATAAAATCAATTATAATTTGAGAAAGTTTGGCCCTTGATAAATAATATGTTACGTTTCTGCTGTTTCTTCGATAAATTAGTTTTATTTAAGAATTTATAATTTTCAATTTAACATAGAAACAAAGCAATCAATCCCACGCTTGACCATCCACGCGGAAATCGGCGTCGTAGATTATGGCGGGAAATAATCAGATGATTATGACGTCACCTGATCCTTTGTTTATATTAGTTATATTTTAAATATAACACACATAACAATTTATATTAAATTGCTATAAGGATCTCATAAGAAAACATTCATCTCATTCGATAGAATTTTTTGTTTTTGTTTTCCAACTCAACAAATTTTCCTATGGACAAAAATGTTTTACCTACTATATCTAATACCTAATATCATTGAAATGAATTTTCAATCGCGAATTGCTTAACTAAGCACTGAAGTACTTAATATATGTATGCATGGCTTTTAATGTTTAGATTCTAACAATAAATGATATTCCCTATGAATTCTTAAATCCACGCTTTCTAACGATCAAACATTTTACATAATATTGAGAGAGAAGGGTGAATCATGATTTACAGTAGCGGGTGATACCAATGCTAGGAATGCCACTGCTTACTACAAAAGTTCGAGACAGAATCAGGAAAAACAAGATGTGGCAAATCAAATCTTGTTTTTCCTTGATTCTGTCTCGACACCTTCTGATGCTGTCAGGTGTTTTCTACTAGCTGACAATGTATCTGCACACCAAGCCGCAGAAACAATCACTTTTCTGAGCAAATTATGTCTACGAAATCTTGCCCCATCCCTATTATCCCGATCTGGCACTTTCAGACTCGTTCCTATTTCGAAATATGAAAAATATTTACGGGTAAGAATTTCTTCGATAATGAGAAGGTCATTATTACTATAGAGAGCTGTTTTTCCTCCAAATCTACCAACTTCTACAAAGATGAGATTAAAAATCCGTTGACAAGTACAAGAAGTGTGTGGCCGCAGGAGATGGATATGTAGAGAAGGGAGAGTCGGAGGACCAAATTTCAGATCCTAGCGCAGCCACGTCACGATAAGAACTTTTTGTCCTCTCCTCGTATTATTATTGGAATATCTTTCTCAGAAAAACGATATTCATCTAAAAAAATGACATCCAATCAAAAATATCTAATATGTAAACAATAAGCCAAGAAATTAGGATATTTGTCGCAATTTAGATATGGTTACTCGCTCAACGATTTAAGAAAATAAAACAGTAACAACTAAAGCAACCGCATTTAAATTGTAACAAATATCCTAATTTATTAGCGTTTTAGTCGGCTTATTTTTTATAGATGAGGTTATATTGAAAAATCTGCACTTCAGGCAGGTCCCGATCGCAGCATTATTGTATAATTTATAAAAATACTGTAGTGTATAGATCGAAACAGAACTAGAAAACTAATGATGTAATCACGTATTTATTGAAAAAGCTAGTATGGTGTTTTTCCTTTGTATTATATATGAAATTTCATTTAATTGTTGTTTTGCAGTCTTTTTTATTTTATTCTCAGTTTAAAACATCTAGATTATAATTGATGATAATTAATGTTATTTAACTGGAACATATAGCCGTGCAAAATAACACCAAGTAACACTAACTCCAGTATGATTTTATCGAGATGATGGTCAAATAAAACCCATTGGATCTGGTAGAGTCGAGAACCTTTATTATACTATTCGATAAAGTGAATCTGTGTCAATTGGAAAGGCGTGTCAGTGCTGTCTAGATGGCTGAGAAATATCTAAGCATCGCGCTATCTTTCTACTACATTCAAAGCAGAAGTGCAGAAAATATCTAGTATTAGGCTATACGAAAATTTTAAAGATGATAAAATTTAAGGATACCTTTTAGAATGGAAACTTTTTGGACTTAAAACACGTCTTATTAAGATCTGAATAGATTATGTATTTTATATACAATAAGCTTTCTGAATAACTTGGTCAGATCTACCAGGGGTATCGACCGATAATGTAGAGCAGTGTGGCGCCAAATATTTTGGGGATAAAAGTATATTTTAAGACTTAAAATATACCTTTTATCCCAAAATATCTGGCGGCACACCGGTTGAGAAACACTGTTGTAAGGATTCTAAGCTAGTAACTGTGGTCACTATTATTATTTACAAAAATTATTATAGTTGAAATTCGACCTGGTCGAAGGTCAAATATTATTACGGAGTATCCATAAAGTACATCACGCTATTTCGGACTTCCTCTTTCTCCTTCATCGTTTTTCGTCACACTAAACTCCAACCTCTCACCGTAACGTCATAAATTTGAAGACCCTCTCCTCTTTTATTTAAATTTTTTCCCGATTTTACTTACTACTCGTACATAAATAGTAGAAAATAGGAATTACAGCACTTTATACTGCTACTGTTATATATATTCTAGATTTACAAGTATTATTCAAACAACTGGATATAAATTATTAGATATATGTCTTACATTTTATAATAAACGTATCTCCAAATATGTTACATTACAGTTTTCTTACTACTGTGACTAAAATCTCTTTTTAGTCATAGATACAAAACTCGAACGTTTTCGCAGTCTGACGTCATCCTACTATTATATTCTCCCTCCCTTAACAGTCGTAGCGTGGTTTATGGATGCTCCTTTAATCTGTTTTATTCGAGAGAAATATTCAATAGGATATGACGCGCAAAATTTCAAACGCGCAATTCAGTTAATAAAAGAATTATAATAGTTCGAAAATAACAAAAATAGACCAAAAAGTTTTATTTTTCTTCTTTTCCTCCTCCCGCCTTTTCCACCTGTACACGTCGGATCGTTCAAATAATTTTGATCATTTGAAATATAAGTATTTCTTCGGGCTGTTGGAAGTCTAGTAAGAAATTTAGCACGATTAATATTAAAGAGAATGTTCAATAATGTTTGTTAACATATTGTCCATCAGAAGGTACTTTTTCATTAAAAAAATATATAGATAGCATCTTTAAGTATTATCATAATTAATTTTATTAAAAAAAAAGTAGTACTAAACGTGATATTTTGCGCACTGTCTGATTTAGAAAGGCAAAAATTGTTACGGAATACCATTTTTGCAAAATGAATATAATTTTTTTTTCCATATAATTGTGATACATATCATTCGTGTATAATAAATACATTAGACTCTGGATTAACTGGAGCGGTAGGATAATTATTTTCCACGGATAATCGATTCCTCGGATAATGGGCAAAAAAATTGAAATTATAAACAATATACATTTAATATTAAAAAATAAATAAGTTGTAGAGATACATATATTGTATTCAAATGTTTCATTTTTTATGGAAAAAATAAAAAATGTTTATTTGCAGCACTAAACTGCTTACGAATTATCGACTGTAAATAACACAATATCGTCTGGTGCATCTATAAAAATAATTTATTAATTCCAGTATGAGAGAAGATTAATAATAAAAATATGACAGTAGGTCTATTCATTAATGTTCCAATTTATTTAGCGTTTTAACACGATTAAGCACTCTCTATATTTATGATATATCATCTCAATTTTCCACACCGGTGTTATAAAATGCCATTGATATTTATAAAATTAATTTTATTTCTGTTTTAAACAAATTACTATATCAAGAAAATATCGCATTTTCCCAGACACAGTCGTAGCGTGTGGTTTACATGCAGCATAAAATTTTTATTGATCGTATAATACCTAACATATATTTGGATTAATTATTTTTAATGATAAATAAATAATATAGCATCACTTTCTACAAAAAATCCATACAGTGAAATCGGGGCATTGATCTGCCCTTGAATCCTGACTATTTCTGTTCCATATCTTACCACCAAATTTGTTTTGATTTTGTTTCTCTACCTTTTAATTTAATATTTCTGCTGGAAAAATCTGTAAAAGTTTCTGTGGAAATTCAAAATAATGGAAAATTTTCTTCTAAAATTTCTCTGACACTCAGTAGTAATTATACACTTTGATAAAAAACCAAAATGGGAAAAATTACCTGAATTGTTTTCTCAATTTTCTTTCTTTCTTTATAATTTCTTTCCCAATTTTCTTTCCGTTTTTTTTCTTTTCTGAGGTAAAATTATACCAGAGAATAATAAGATGGTAGATAATTTACAAAATTTGATATTCTGACAGCAATATGGTAAAGGTGGGATATAATTTACCATCAAATATGCCATAAATTTCTATGTTTAATAAGGTAATAAAAATAAATACTGTAAGAATAACTTATAATTGTAAACAGAATGGAAACCAATATTTGTATTTTAATTTTAATTCTGATTGCCAATTATCCAAGATATAATAAAAATATAATCTGAGATGTTTGCAACATCGATAATTGAGCTTCTCGGAAGCCACACTCCATTTTTTTGTAAATTTCTGTTTAGTACCAGAGTACTCGATTAGTGCAAAATAACTGATGCGAACATATGTTTGGATACTAAAACTGAGAACTTTACAGAAATAGTTAATCATTTTATTTTTTGAAAGGCTCAATCCAGAAGCGACGCTTATCAGTTAACCCCAGTTAATTGATAACTCGGATAATCGGGACTCTATCGTACTATAGTTTCATATAAATTGGCATTTTAATGTTTCAAACCGCTGCATCTTGTGACCAGAACACGGAGAGTGCTGAAAGCTAACAGATGCAATATTTTAGATTAGCCGTCCCCAAAACTTTTTAACCGCGCATTCTTTATCAGTAAAGAATAATAGCACGCACCACATACAATAGGCCGGTGTTACGATAAGGAAAACAAGTGAACTCTGAAAATTTTCTATACACCCTAAGCGTGGTAGAACTATACTTTAGGACCATTTATATACCATAGTAAGCATCGATGATAGTAAGATATAATTCCGTAAAATTTGAATGCTCTGTCATATTTGGTTCTCTATACATACTAGGTTGGAGAAAGAATTAAATATTAACTAGAACTATACTTTAGGACCATTTATATTACATAGTAAGCATCGATGATAGTAAGATATAATTCCGTAAAATTTGAAGGCTCTGTCATATTTGGTTCTCTATACATACTAGGTTGGAGAAAGAATTAAATATTAACTTTTAATTAGTAATTTATATTAAAAAGTTTTTTTTATTAAAAAAGAAAAATAATATGCAAAAAATAAGATAAATTCTGACAAAATGTTTGCTAAAATTTAAAAGCGATACTCAGTTGACCAATTAAGGAAGAAAAAAAAAGTCAATTAAGTAGTTCGGGGATGTCAAACTCAGATCTGGCTGAAGGCCATTTAACCAGACAATGCATATTGAATGTTGTTTGTTATGTGACTTTAAAAATAAAGCAAAGTCGAGAAGGCCCTCACTAAACATTCAAATGGTTGCATTTCTAATTGTTTAAATTTTACAAAAATAAATGTTTTATAGAAGAATAAATTTAAGAAAAATTATGGATATTCTGTAAATGAAGTAAAGGAAAATAGATAAAATTAAGTTTATTTAACTTATTCGAATTAACGATGTTTTGCTATTTTATTGTGCTGGTGAATAGCCTACATATGAGAGTTAAAATGTTTGTAAAGCGGCCCCACTAAGGGGTGTTGAGAACCACACCACAATTTAAAAGTATCCAAAGTAGATACTTTTAAATTGTACCAAAACTTATACTATGGGTATTAGATATTAGTACATAAGTAGATGTACAGTATTATTTTATATGGATTTGATCATCGAGACATTAGTACGGCATTCATAGATTTACAAAAGCACTATACTCATTCGGAATGAAAATTATACGATTGTATATATAAGTAGATGTACAGTATTATTTTATATGGATTTGATCATCGAGACAAATTAGTATGGCATTCATAGATTTACAAAAGCACTATACTCATTCGGAATGAAAATTATACGATTGTATCGATTAAAATCGAAATCGGAGAACCATAACTTCTTGCAGAATTAAAAAAGGAAATATATATCAATTTTTGCCCCGATTTTTATACAATATAAACAAGACACAAACTTTTGAAAATAAAAACATTAGTAAAGAAAACAAAAGAAACATATTGCTGCCTTTACAGCTATCTTACTACTAAAAATCTACATTAGATCTGGTGTATTTTCTAAAGCTCTGACCAAATTTATTTCCGAATTAAGTTCTAGCCACGAGAAAATATCGATAGCAGAAAAGAATCCAGAAGAGCCAGTAAAGCCGTTATAAGGATGCGAAGCCATGGAAACGATTCTCAGCGGAACACTGCTACAAGGATCGCTTTCATCCGTTTTAAAAATCTTTTATAGTAAAAAGAAGTCCTCTAAAGTTGATAAAATAAACCAAAGGAATATGCTGCCACTTAAAAAACGGAGTTCATTCTCATTTGTTTAATTATTGATCGGATGTCACTATGGCAATCGGTTGAGAAATAATTTTGCAAGAATTTAATTCATATATCCATAATTAATATAATCCATTATATTGTTTGCTATTTCGTTAGATATTCAATATCGTAACTTTTATTACTTTTTCAACAGAGGAGTTGTTTTTTCTTAGCAACTTCACAAATCATTTCACAAACGAGAAAAATATAGAAGTGAGAGTTATGCAATGTGCCATACCCAATGATCTAAATATATGAATAGACTTCTCAATACTGGCAACGAGTGAAGCCGTCCCGCTACTTGGTTTACCCCACCAGCAACGTGTTAAAATCGACGATATAGCAAATTGACTTTGTTTTGGTGGCCAGATGTATCCCTTTTATGTTAGATCAAAATAATTAATATAGTGCAGTACCCCAATATGCACTATTATATTACATAATCACCACTTCGGTGGCCTTTTTTTTGTATTATTACGCCCCTTTCCAATCAGGAAGATTACTAAGGAGCGGAGCCAGTTCCAACCATGGTCTGCACCCACATCCGTGAAGGGAGGCCGAATGGTGAAGGACGGAGATCGCTAGGCAGGGCCCAGCACCCTGAAAAAAAAACTTTTCAGGAGATTTGCCGAACCCGGGTCCTCCTGCGTGGCACGCCAACGCGATACCACTCGGCCATCCGACCGCCCCACTTCAGTGGCTAATATTGAGCAGTTTATCCACATATTTAGATCGGTGGCCATACCAATAACATTATTAGAAAATATCTTAATGTAACCAAATTTGCATATTTCCGCGTCATTCGAAACCGTTCCAGCAATAAATGTGTGCCCACCTCTGAGCCTGCCCACGTTCCGAACTGACGAGGGAAGACGAGCTCTCGAAATGCATTTCTGGAGCGGGTTTGATGTTTAAATAGAAAGTTTTGCCACCTTCCTTTATCCAGAATGTTTTTATTGTACAGTACGTTGCTTGATTCGATGGGTGTTTTATTCTACGAAGTTTAACGTCCTTTCTATTGCCCACGGGCCATCCATAACTTTGGTGGGGTCAGCCAGTGAAGATGGTTTCAACGAACCGAGTACGGAACCTTCCGAAAAATCTTTTGAAGGAGTGAAATCTGAGAAATGCACTTGCTGCGCTTTCATTCGAATCCTCTAGGATGAAAGCGCAGCAAGTATCACCGATGCTATCTGGCTAACGATTTGATGGATTGTTATCACATTCAGTTTATATTTGGATGGAGATAATTTAATTATATTGGTTTCCATAATTTAATGAAAATATTTGATATATTACACACTAAATTTCATACTACCTTTGGAAACACGCCTTTACATGGCAAGAGAGATTGATTGCTACAGTGATCTTTCTGAGCTATTAGCTTTGCTATAATAGCTAGAAGTTAGGAACTTTCACGAAGTATGCCCGGGATTGTCTGGGACCCTCAAGGATGTAGCGCTCTACCAGTCTACAGAATATCATCGTTGGATGATGATCAATATGGTGAAACTATTATCCTATTTTTAAAACTCGAAAGAAAGACAGCCGATTGTCAAACACGGATTTACAACTGGAATGAATAGAAGACAACGAGAACGGAAATGGGGATGTAATGTGGCTGCGTAGATACATTTTAAGAAGTATATAATGAATATTGCGAGAGACGTGACAGAGAATGTGAAAATAGGAAAAAAGATGATGCGAAGTAGAATGATGAGGTGGCAAATGCTGTGACTGAAGAGAACAATGATTTTTAAGGGAATAAAAGAACGTTCTGAAAATATTTTAGAAGGGTACAAGATGGTAGAGGTATATGATGTAAAAAATAAGAATAATAGAATGCTGTGGGATGATTCTAGGATGGTTGATAAGTGGAGAGAATATTTCTATGAACTTTGCGAGTCCATTGGAGAAAGAGATGAGGGTAAAAGTGAAGCGAATAAGACGAATGCAATGAATGAATGTAAGTTTATGACAAGCAAATCAATGAAGAGGTTGTAAATGCGATTGTTAGATTGAAGTGCGGTAAGAGTCCTCGAACGAATGAGGTCATGGCAGAGATGTTGAAGTATGATGGGAAGTCTGTTAAGCTTCTCTGTAAACTGTGTTGGATGAAAGTTATGGTACAGAGTGATTAGACTAAATCTGAGATTTTCTCCATCTACAAAGAGAGGTGAATGCAATAATTATAAAGCTATAAGTTTGCTAAGTGTGGCTGAGAAGGTATTTGTTAAAATTATAATTGAGAGAGTAAAAAAGGAGATTGACGCGAGAGTATGAGATGTACAGCATTGCTTCAGGAGTGGAAAAGAATATGTGTACTAGATTTTCTCAATTCTGAATCAGATCAAAGGAATTGGGGCACCTGATCACATAGGTGGAAATAATAAAATCATCAACTTGTCTTTAAAAGGATTAATTTGTAGGCTACTAGATTTTCTCAATTCTGAATCAGATCAAAGGAATTGGGGCATCTGATCACATAGGTGGAAATAATAAAATCATCAACTTGTCTTTAAAAGGATTAATTTGTGTACTGGAAATGATAATCAAGTTAATCGTTTCATTGAAGTATTTACCCTCTTTCTTGCCTCTCTTTTCCCTTCATATACGGAACTAGTATACTAATTTATATTAATTCATTTAAAGAGAAAAGGGCATATAAACTTTCAGGCAGAGAGAGAGTGAAGGATAAGATGTGATACGGAGAACGAGAAAACGGTTGGAAGACAATAGAAACGAAGGACTCCGAAAGACGTCTGGAGCGAGTCGGATTTAGTGGACACTCGCTCTCTCTCTCTCTCTCTCTCTCTCGTTGAAAGGATTTGATGATGTATTTATCGCAATTTTTTTTAATCACATCACCCAGTATTACTTATATCCATTTATAGTTTGTTGTCGTCTTTTTCTGTATATAATTTGTAAATAAACTTTGTACATATTTTTTTTAATCACATCACCCAGTATTACTAATATACATTTATAGTTTGTTGTCGTCTTTTTCTGTATATAATTTGTAAATAAACTTTGTACATACTGAAACTATTGTGTTGAGTCTGTAGAAGTGTGCTTCGGAAAAGAAACTTAATTGAATTCAACAGAGGCGTAATATTATGGACGTCTATAGATTAAAGAAACAAATTTCCTACAAGAATTTTATGCTAACATTACTTGTAGGCCTATGATTGTGAAGAAATATATCTATGTAAAAAAGAAGGCATATGACAAAATGAATAAGAGTAATCTGTGAAAAATATTCAGGCAATATAATATGAATGAACAGCTGTTTGGAGCAATGAGAGCGATGTATGCTATATATTCGATCATTGATGTAACTATGAGGGTAAATGAAGACACGTCAGAATTGTTTACAATTGAGAAAGCGATGAACTTTGTACATACTGAAACTATTGTGTTGAGTCTGTAGAAGTGTGCTTCGGAAAAGAAACTTAATTGAATTCAACAGAGGCGTAATATTATGGACGTCTATAGATTAAAGAAACAAATTTCCTACAAGAATTTTATGCTAACATTACTTGTAGGCCTATGATTGTGAAGAAATATATCTATGTAAAAAAGAAGGCATATGACAAAATGAATAAGAGTAATCTGTGAAAAATATTCAGGCAATATAATATGAATGAACAGCTGTTTGGAGCAATGAGAGCGATGTATGCTGCATATTCAATCATTAATGTAACTATGAGGGTAAATGAAGACACGTCAGAATTGTTTACAATTGAGAAAGCGATGAGACAAGGGTGTCTCTATGACTGTTTAATATATACATGGATGCTTTGAGTGAGTTAGATATGAAGATGGATGATAAGAATACTGTATATGCTGATGACATTGTTCTCCTCTCTGAGAGTGAGCGAGGTTTGAGGATGCTTGTGGCACAAGTCAATGGGGCATGTCAGAGAGAACAGATAGGAAACGCAAACTTTAAATGCAGGGAAGACGAAAATACTTGTATTTGAGAGAATTGGAGAATGTACGAGGTATGAGATTGAACAGAGGACTGGAAAATTTTACCGGCCCTGGCAAACTGAAATAAACCGGCCCCCATAAGTATATTAATACGAGTATATAAAAAAATATGTAAAAAGTAATAAAAAAAATAAAGTAATAAAGGTAATAAAAATTCTTTTGGAGGGGTGGAGAAAGAGTTAATTAGTAATTTAAGAAATTAAAGTAAGAAACGTATACATATTATGTATATAATATATTTAAACATTTTAATAAATTATCCCATTAAATATTTCTTTTAATCCCAAGAGCGTGTTCACATATTTTTCATTTTCTAATTGCATTGATTAATGTTTTTCAATTGATTGAGTTATTTGTTCCATTTACGCTTATGAAAAGGATTTGTTAGTTTTGTTTATGTTTTATTTAAATAAAATAAAAAGAAAAGTTTAAATTACAGACAGCTATTTAATAAAAATCGAGAAATCGATGTTTGCCGATCCATTTTTTAAATTTTCTGATCCGAAAATTTTTAGTTCCGCAGCAACTCTGACCACGGCTCCAGTGCACTTTAGTTTGTGATAATAATATAGTCATAGATATATGGAATATAGTAAAGGAAAGTGGGATAGTTGTGCGCAGTGGATAATTATGCGCACCAAAGTTTCTCGCATGCACAGTTGCTTCTATGATTTTATCGAGTCCAATTATTAATTTGAGTTGCCATACTCAAATTATCATACTCTAAGCAAATAAGAATTTCTGTTATATACGAGAACGTATGTATTTATTATTGTGAATACTAGAATAGAAAAAACGGAAAATGTGAATTTTTATGGTTTCTTTAGAACTGAACTTACTCTCGAAAACTTTTTCCTCTACATAATCAGTTTTTGTTTTTATTTTATATATTTTCATAAATAAACACACTACTTCTGCTGTGATTAAAAGCAATTTGCATTCCAACTCTAATGTGAGATAACTGGGTACAATTCACCATACTCTTCGCAAAATTACCCCACAGGATGGGGAATTTTGTGCATTTGCCTTCCTCTGGATTTTCAATTTTCAAAGAACTTTGCTAATAAAGTCCTTTGAAAATTGTTCTTTTATTTCGTACAAGCCGAAGCTTCAGAGCTTACGTGCAATTAATTACTAAAATTCTAAACCCTATGATTTGATTAAAATAACGGAAATTCAAAATGTATATCTTTAACCAAGGCTTTGGGGCATTTAATATCTACATTGTTTACGAGCCTCAACCGGCCCATTAAGTCCGCCAAGCCTGGAGCAAATGAATGAGTTTGTATACTTGAAAATATGTTTGAGAGAGAAGGCCGCATCGACGATGACATTGTGAGAAGAACAAATGCCAGATTGAAAGTTGTTGGTATGCTAGAAACGAGAATCTGTCAACGAATCAGCGTGTGCCGGTCCCAACACTGATGTATGGAAGTGAGATGAGTGTGGGATGAAAGACATAGAAAGCGTTTGAGTGAAATACAGATGAGATAGTCGAAAAGTGTAGTTGAGGTGTTACAGGTATCATTGGAGACCCCTCTCCAATGATGAAATACAAAAGCAGTGTAATGTGAAAAGGAGTTTGATAAATGCAGTATGGGGTCTCCAATGATGAAATACAAAAGCAGTGTAATGTGAAAAGGAGTTTGATAAATGCAGTACGTAAATCAATTTTGAGATGATTTGCTCGTGTGAAGCGAATGACAGAGCAAATAACAAAATAAATACTGTATATTTTACTGAATGTATGGAGGCTAAATGCGAGAAAAAAGGCTGGGGGAGAGTGGAACACGTCCTTGGAATGGAGAGAACAAGTGAATGGGTATCTGAAGATAAAATGGGTTTCAGAATTTGTATAGAAGGCGCATGATAATGAAGAAAAGAAACTGTGGAGGAAGCTGATATAATATATAGAGATAGAGATGGATAGTGTCATCTAATTGAATTGTATGTTCGTTTTTTCTTTCTTTCTTCTTCTTCATTAAGTACTGCAAACCCAGATATATGGATACGGGCGAGATGTTATTGCTGTTGAATTTCATATCGTATGTTTTCATTGATTTTTTATCCATAGTATATTTATTATCCAAATGCAATTTGAATAATGATGCACTATGGATAAAAATTTCAATTATATAAAATGGATTTTTAATTAATACTTTTGGTCACTAAACATTAAAAATGAAATAACCCATTAAAGAATTTTTCTTATTAATTGATTAAATTATTGCGAATCTCGTGTCCGATCTCAAAAGATTTGTTCAGTTTTATAATTAAGAATATTTTGTCTGTTAAATGGTCAAATGGAAAATATAAAGGCTTTTCAATATGAAAAATCGTCGGATGGCCGCGTGGTAAAGCATTAGATTATCTTTGGAGGATCTGAAAACATCTCTAATTTTTCAAGAGGGATTCGGGCCCGAGTCGTTAAATTCCATCTTTCAATCTTCTATTGATTCTATCGCGAGTGTTGGATAGTCCGTGAGGAGTTCTAAAAGTGGCCGCTGCCAAATATATTATATCCCTCGTGATTCGACGGTATAACTCAAATCAACCAATTAACTCAATTAATTGATAAAAGCTACATTGTTTTTAATTTTAGGCAATTTTTATCAGTCGGGACTAGTGAATCGACTATTTACCTCCATATAAAAAAAAGAAAAACTGACTTCTTTTTAAGGCTTTACTTTTCAGCTATAGGAACTTGCATCGATTTCGATATCACATATCAGATTTTTTCAGAGAGATTTGCGACCGACTCCTCAATTTTCTTCATTCATTTGAAACCGATTTCATTACTGCTCCGTGCTCTCAAATAGTTGCTCCGCTTAGAATTATCTTTTTTATACATCAGTTTATACGTTCTCCATCTATGAAAGTACTAAACGATGGGATCGATCGGATGCTTCATAGTTGGTTAGTTTGGTCGCTTAAGCCATCATATCGCACGAGGGATATACTGTATCTGGTGATGGCCACTTACAGAGCCCATCACAGTTAGGCCAACACTCACTATGGGGTCAACCGGATGGTTGAAGAATGGAGTTCTGAGTCTGAGTTCAATGGCCGGAACCCGCCTGAAAAACTGGAGGTGTGGGACTCGGATTTGAACCCGGCAGGGAGGTAAAGCTGTGGTAACAGTTGTCATAGTAATTGTACCAGTTTTAAGCAGTTTCATCAATGAGATTGTAGGATGATGTAACGGGTTTTGAAATGACAAACCTAAAAATATCTCCTATTCTATTCGGAATCGTAACTAAAACTAATCTGGCACTTATCTCCAAATTATTTCGAGTCTTTTAACGTTTTGTCCCAATTAGTACCAAGACCATTCTATAGACTGCCCATACTCTGGAAGGATTTTTAAGACTACTTTTCTATATTACTATTGTTAAATGGTGGAGCTTTTTCAGACTCTACCTTTAGCTACTCCAACCCGATTGAGTTACTCACAATCGTGGAAGAATCAGCCGGATGGCGAAGGAACGGAGATGGATGCTTCATATAACTTTTTAAGATGCGGAACTCGAATTCAATTCTGAGACTTTGAGTGGAAATCCGGAACGTTTCCAGACAGCCAATCTACTAATTTGTCGCATTTATCTGTGAAGCGATTAAATTTTCGCCTAGTTGGAGAAAGATAACAACAATTGGTTTAGAAAATGTTAAGTTACAAATATGGATATTGGAAGGTATTCTATTTTTTATCCATAATGTTAGAATTTAACAGGTGAAAAAAAATCGATTCCAATTCTCATTCTATCAATCTATCGGAAACTGGCTTACGGAATCCTTACTCAACTAGGAGATTGATGCTTTCGGAATAGAAAAAGTAATAGCGCATCGGCTTCCGACCAATAGAAATTCAGCTGGTAGAATATCAATCGATTAACCGCTACTCTTCTTTCGGTTACTTTTATCGGATGTTAAGCCTGATAAAATCTTCCATTCGCGCCAATTTTCTAAATATACCGACACAGTTCGGTTTCAAATGATAGGTCGCATTTGACGACGGTTAAAAACAACGGATTTGGATAAACTGTTGGTCAAACTAAGAGGAGGATAAAAATTTAATCTAAATGGAACCTCTTTTTTCGATGGAGGAATTAATTGGGTTGATTTTGACGTCCATTACAGTAGGGGACGGCGAACGACCAGGCTAGCACGCTCCGAAGAAAGGACAATCACCCTTCAGTCGTAGGCGAGTTCGATCGGTTTGAAATACCAGCCAGCGCAGCGCTTCGTTCTAAAATTCGTCTTAAAGAAGAAAATAGTAGTGCCGCAGTCCGTATTTTATAGCCACATAATTAAATTTCTAGTTTATGACGCCATTCGACCAAATATTCGCGACGCAACAGACGTCTAAATATTGTTAATAGTCATAAAAAGGTAACGACTAGCCGAAGACTTTTTAAATCCCATGTTCAAATATATTAACTATTTTTCTGCTACCGATATACATACAACCAATGCGGATAAAATAAGATTCTATTTACCATGCTAATTTACAAACTATATTTCTTTTGTTATTGATAACGATTACACCAGATTTGGTCGAATGGCTTCTTTTTTCGATTACGTAATCAAGTGCGGTGGGTTTCACCCGCACTCTGATTACGTAATCGTTTCCTACTACCTTAACGTCACTTCCGACGGGTAAGTGCGGCCAGTGATAGGTTCGAATCGGTTTTTAGCTGGCTCGTAACTGATACGAATATTTATTCGAATTGGTCGAGAATGGAACTGGCGACACAATCTATACTATGTTACCTAGTTTTCCCAATAACTCTCCATCAATTAACGGGCCAGCTGGGAAAAAATTCTATTCCGCGTTTATAAAGAGTTCCTTAGAGAGGTCTGAGCTATTGTCTCGGTAACGGTGTGTTCCCAGGTAAACCGCCTCTTATTTTAGATGGAAAGACGTCTACTTCCGGCCAGGTTACGAAAGAGACGCCGGTAGCGGAAAGAAGCGCTGGCCAACTGCGGAAGGAAGACGAGATAGACGTGGGCTGGCGCCCAGATATTTTCGACCTTAATCGTCACTATAAGTGTACAAAGATGCTGCGCGTTAGCGTCTAGTCGATACTGGATAGGAGGCATCGGCCTCGATTAACCCCGACTGTTTGTTCCGTTCTGATGCGCATGTGTGTTGCATCCGACCGCTTCCCACCTCCCCTCGGTGTGGTATGGAAGGAGTCCGGCACTGTTTACGGATTTAGCGGGCGTTCAAGGTCGGCGCACGTGGCCGTCTGGTCGACACCTGGCGGCCGTTTTCCATCGGGAAATTCGGAACCGACCAACTCTTACAAGTTAGCTCACTGCCTCTATCTTCTCTCTGTCTTCTCGGTCGTTCGGTATTCGTCGCAACCGATACGCTAAACGTAATGTTTGATCGAGTCCAATGGCGACTAGGCTAGGGCTCACGTGACAGTTGTTTACGAAAACGGACCAATAGTAGCGGGCGTCGGACGCGATCGACTCCACCCCCGCTACTGCGCGAAGAAGAACCGCCATCTACGGCTAGTCTGTGGATGTTGGTGTAACAACGCTGGCGCCTTTGACAGTAGGCCATGTTTTGACAGTTAGAGCCGCAGTAGCGTATTTTACTGACGTTTGGGCTATTACTCTCTAAGCGATTAACCGTGGCGTTCGGTTCGGAAAGACGTTTTGAGATGCCACATCAGCGTGGAAGAAATGGCGTACTGCAAGAAGCCGTTCTGGAAGACGACATTCAGCAGTACCAGGTGGTGATGGAAAACCACGATCCGACGGCCACTCTGTGTTGTGTTCCCGCCGGATGTCACATCGAGGAGCCCATCAATTTGGACTATTTGGCGGACGTTGTCAAGGTGATATGCAACAACGAACACTGCCAAGAAGGTCAGTTTATGCATAAGTTATGTTTCGAACAGTGGGAGGAAACCGTTTTGACGTACTTGCGTTCGACCGGCAGAGCTCGCAGTTGGAGCGAGAAGCAGCGACTGCAGAACCTTTGGACCAAGAAGGGCTACGATCTGGCCTATAAGGCGTGCGGATGCAAATGTGGCAAGGGACACTTGCGCAAGGACTTAGACTGGATGCCGCCTTCCGTCAACGTGGACGACGTCAGCCGGAAGAAGAAAGGTCGGAAGAAGAAGAACGATAAGCCCGCGCTGACTCTCAACGGAAACGGAACAGTGGGCAAACAAGCGGCCCTGCCAGCCATGAGACTCCGCAGTTCCAGCATGTCCAGCACCGGTTCCGGTTCAGGAAGCCCTCCTAGTTCCGCCTCGGCCGACTGCCCGCTGTCGCCCTCCTTCGCCGCTTCCAAGAAGTTCTTCGCCGATCGGCGGGAGAGGCACGGCTCGGGTAGTATTTTTAGTCGGCGCCAGGATTACTCGTCGTTCAACACCTTACCTCGACACAAGATCAACTCCTATCACATCAAGATGGAAGACGAAGGCAACCAGGGCAACGACGAGACGCGATGCTTCATCCTGTCCACTCTCAGCGCTAACAAGATCAATCGCATCGCTTGCATTCTATGCCACAACGCCATGATCATCTTCGACAGATACCCTCTGATCGACGGCACCTTCTTCCTCTCTCCCAGACAGCACAGCAAGAGCTCCGTCAACATGAAAGGGGACGGTAGAATGCAATACCTCAACGCTGTATGCATGGCCTGTCTAGAAGGTTGGAACACCACGCTTCGCTGCCGATATTGCCAGAGCAGATGGAACGGAAGCGATCTCATTCTCGGCACTATGTACTCCTACGACATCTTGGCGGCTACCCCGTGCTGTTCCGAACGCCTTCGATGCAACAACTGTCACAGGATGGTCATCATGCCCGAGCAGCGTTTGCAGTTCTTCAGTGATTACAGTCATAGCATCGCCTGCCCTCACTGCGGCTATATCGACTTCCATTTTGTCAAGTCTCTTTCCACTTACCACCGTAAAGAGCGTGAGTAATTTTTTCCTCCGATATCCGCGTTAAACTGGAAAACCGTAGCTAGATCGGTCGATTTAATTAATTAAAGGCTTTTCTATTTCCTTCTGGTGACGGATTCGTTAGTCTCGTGTAGAAACAAACACTTAAACGATTCGCAAAAATTTCCACCGACAGCCCGACTTATTCGCAGCTTGTTGTACGTCTTTCTGTTTAGTGTAATCACTTCGACATTCGATAAAGCGGTCGTTCCGCGCCTCTGTATTCCGTCTGCTGTTTCGCCTAGGCCTACTGAGGCTGCGGGCTGATTGTCAAAAGTACAAATTCGTCTGATGATAAAAAGTAAAACCCACTTAGTTAACCACATTAGTCTAGTTCCACATCTCTTTTTCTCTGTCCCTACATCGACACGGCTTTCTCAAGCCCCAAAGATGTTGGCCGTGTTTTTTTAAGCGTTGGTTAGAAACTAAAAGGTGTCTTAGTTTAATAATAAAAAAAAACAAAGTGATGTTTTTCGAAATCAAGGTGGTGGCTCGCCATTTTAAACGCACAAAAAATATAGTAGATTTAGGTCTGCCCCGTGATGGGTCGAACCAATTTGTGATGTGTATCTGCTTGTGATGAAGACAGAAAAATCGGAAATGTATTTTCTTATGATTATTGATTTCGATAAGAAATTGCAGCTCGCTTTCGAGTCACTCGAGCGGAGTGGCGGTAATGGACGTTTGCCTCCGTATATTTTGCCGTGTGGAAGGACGATTCGTCGCTCGGGATAGGTAGCGAGTGGGGTTTCCCTTTCTCTCTCTTTTTTTTTTTTTTTTTTTTTTTTTTTTTTTTTTTTTTTTTTTTTTTTTTTTTTTTTTTTTTTTTTTTCCCGAATGGCCCGTCCGTCTGACGGGCCGCCGTTTGGCCCAGGGAGACCAAAAAATGTACCAGTTCCCGGTCAAAACCGAACTACGGTAATAGAAGTGGAACACGGGTGTGGTCGCGTGTATTACGTCATCCCTTGGCTGTTTGGGAACAAACAACTCTTGGCACCGTGCCAAAACACGTGCTGCCGTTTCCTGCTGGATTTTCTAACTAATCGACTTTTTTTCCGAACAACAGTCCTTCGTCTGACGGGTTTCGCTATTTTATCCGAAGGAAGGGAGCGGATCACCTACGAGGGAAGTGTTTTTCTAGGATTTCTTACGGTCGGTAACGGGTCGATTATTCTCGCATTTCGTGTGTTTTTTCTCCCACTTTCTGCACCTATTGTCTGCGACGACGACCATCCCGTTTCCACCATCGATTTTTCGTTTCGACCATTATCGACATATACAATACATATATCTAGATGTGTATCGTACACGATTCAATATATCGCTGAGCTTCGGTGCACTTCTCAGGGACTGTCTCTGTCGCGTTCTGGCTCGGTCCGCCTTCCTCGTCTACATAACAAACCTGTTGTACTCCGAACAGAACGACAAGCTGGCTTTAGGTTCTGCTTCTATTCATAACCAATTGTGACAAAAGGAAACATTCCTGAGAACTGTACATCCCTCCTCCTATAAACTAGCCAATAAAGTAAAGTTTTGGCTGCTACGCTGTGTCTCTTGTGGTTATTTAACACTCGGGGACAGCCATTGTGTATGTAATTTACGCGGAGGTCCGATTTCTGATCCGCTTGCCAAAGAATTGGCTTGGCGGGCGACGCCATCCCCGTTGGAAATAGAACGCACCGCCGCTGCTATTTCTGTCCGACGGAGAGAAAACAGGAGGTCAAAGCCCGACTGCGGCGACCTACTTAAAACGCCTCTATTAACTCGTCGACAACAAATAATCTTCTCTCGGGACTTAAATATTTTTAAATGGCGGCTTCTGCCCGATGCCTGTTTTTTTTGGCGGTCGAAAAGAACAAAAGTCTAGTTGGAGGCGATCGGTTTCCGAGTTTGAGGTTTCGAAATCGGTTAGACACGTTTTCCGTTTTAGTAACAGTCGGTGGGTCCGAGTAAGTTTCGAGGTCGCCCGGTTACTTCACGTGATCCGCTGTCGCTAATTTTATCGGAAGAAATCTGGTCGCCATGGCGATCGCTCCTCCGGCTTTATCGACGGAAAGGCGAAACGCAATGTCAAGGATAAACGATAGAAAGGTAAGCGGTCACCGCTCGCCATCTCTCGGCCGCCATAAGAAATAAAGGAAATAAATATTTTGGCGGAACATTATGTAAGAGTACATATTTATTTTGGTCGGCCGGAGGACGCCTGTACGACTTCCGTTCGTTAGCCACGATCCCAAACTTGTTCTTTTCTAACGAATTCATCCGAACAAATAACTGAACGGCACCATTATCCCCTCTCCGATTCCGGACAATCCTTCCCGGAACTGAGGCCCACCGAAGGGATCGGACCCAGTATTTTATAAAATAAATACCGACCTTTCTGTAACATTCCGCCTGATACGCGTGCCTCTGAAATTAAAAAAATTCGACTTTTGAGTTTTATATTGTTTTAACTACACCGATTTATTTGTTTCGAGCTTGTTTTCCATTAAATATGTATTGTTTTTCTCGTTACATATACATTTCCTGTTTGATAAAAACCGATGGTCGACCTATCCGCCTTTTGTTGAAAACGGATTATAATTTTAACTACCGAAAACGGATGGTTTTCCCTAATCAACTTAATAACAAACCAGCGGGAGGAAAATGGAGTTTGCCTCAAACTTTCATAAGGAAGGACACATTCGTCGGTTCAGTCGAATGTGCCATCGAACTAAATAGCATTTGGACCCGATGAATGAGAAGAATCCGAAGAAAATTCATTGATACGAGAAGATATCATTCAGATTTTACATATTATAAATATGGACGAGAAAAACTTCCAGAATGCTGCTTCCTCGTTTAAAATTAATTTTTTCCTTCCGGTGAACCGACTTTCTGAATAAATTTCGTCGTTTTTGATCCTGTTAATCCGGATTTGATGTGGCTGACCTCTCGGATGTTTCCGGTCGAATCATCGATGAATTGGACATCCAACAATGAAGATACGGTTTGACCCCGAGACCCCGCCCTTCACTGTCCCCAGCTACACAGGGACTGTCGACGACCGAATTTTTTTGCCATCATGGCTTATTCGCTAACATCTCGATATATTTCGACTATTTTTTTTAATTAAAGGAATAAAAATACGTTACAGATGCTTTCGTAATTACGTTTTCCACGTGGATGCTTCGTTTGGTGGAGTAATTCGCGTAGCATACTGTCTAGTACAAGTAGACTGAATAATTAAGTCAATTTACAGACGGGAAGCCCGTTAAGTTCCATAAGAATTTTTATTCGCAGACTTTTATCTACTCTCTTTAAACTCTGTTCGATCGCCGATCACTGGAAATTTTTAATTCGATGACACCAACACCCATTTAAATAAACTTAGATATTCCCAAGAAAATCTATCCATATCCACTTTATACAAATTAAGATTCTTATTTTATACTACGATTATTTTTTGTGTATGTGATTTTTATAAAAATAAATACGTGCGCGAAAACATCGCGGACTATTTGTCGCGTACACTTCCGGACTAGTGCTCGAATTGAAGCGGAACGGAATTGTCATAATTTTTTTAAGAAAAAGTGTTATTAAAATAAAAAAAAATTGTTAAATTTTCCCATTTCGAATATTAGTAAAAACTAAAGTCTGTACGACTCTAAACAGTTATAAATCCAATAAAATTGGTTCGTTTCGAGCAACTTGTCTCAACATCCCCTCGAGTGGTAATAAATATGGAATCTCGATGTCAAAATAACTTACTTTAGCTCTATCGGCTATAAAATGTAACTTATTTAAAAAAGTAGACTATACCATACAGCGGGGGTGGGCAATTATTTTCTGCCGAGGG
>AYEL01067985.1:0-12412 GCA_000484575.1 Olivierus martensii
TTCGTCAAAATCGACGAGTCACGACCCGTGGAGTCTCCTTGTAAGAAGAAAATGTGGAACATGATAGAGCAAGTCGGACAAATTCAGACAAACTGTTGTTGAATTTCTGGGGTCCAAAGATCACAAATGTATTAAATGATTCAGATTAAATTTGAATTAAAGGGTTAATTAAAAATTTATTAAAATATCTACTTAAAAATCAAATTTTTGTGGTTAACACAACAAAAATATGAAGAATATGATAAAATTTGAGATTTTAAACCATTTTTTCTCAATTTAAGCAAAAATAACGAAGTTATTGGTTTTTAAACTTTGTCTAGAATTTCGAGGAGGAGGAGTGCAAGACAGAGGGGGCGTGACTAGAATATTGAGGCAGTGGAAGGGTAAAGGTTAACACACACACAATGTATCATATATATAATCAAATAATAAATAATGTAATAATGACATCGACTCATTATGAGAAATTAGCATTTATGTATAAAATAGAAAATTATTATTATTTCTTTTCTTAATATAATAATACACAAAAAACCATGCACACGTGCAGAAAACCAGCACTTGCTTAACATGTGCTTGGCTTTGTTTAATTTACCCAAGAATTTAATTATTTTGCCCATGTTTAAAAAGGGGCATGGTCCATTCAGTAAATACTGAACACCGATTTTTAATATGAATATATGGACAATATCTTAATTTTTACATATAATAATTTACATTATTATAATGCTCAGTAGAAATACATAATTATGCCATGACAATGATGTTGAATAAGAACAATTTGGCAATAAAATGGATATTTTCTATATGCTATGTATATTATTTCTTTGTGTGTTATTTTAAGCATTATTTGTTTGTTAGCTAGGGAGAATCTATAAATTATGTCACACTTTAGGGATAGAGTATAGATTTGAGATGATAAATGACATAGTGGGGAAGAATTCTATAAATTATGTCATCACTCTTAAAACGATTAATGCTTACATCTTTATGATTAAATAATGTTTTAATTATAAAATATTTATGTGAAATTGCTAGAAAAACAAAGACTAATGTAGCATGAAGAAATATGTTTGTTATACATATCTGGCCAATCCAAATTGTTTCTCCGATCAGCTTGGAGAACAATATTATAATAATCACGCATAATGCAACAAAAAATTTCAAAGGGGGAGGGAGAGACTCAAACTGTGTTTGAAATAATGCAACATGGCTTAATTTCATTTAAAATTGCAACAGTTTGAAATAATGCAACATGGCTTAATTTCATTTAAAATTGCAACAAATAAAAGAATTTGTATATATTACTGCTTTTTATCTGATTTTAAATATTACTTATTATTATTACATAATATTGGATAAACATAATAGGAGTATGACATGATGAGTAATTATAGCAATTAGTTATATAATTTCTTTGTGTGATAATATATAAACAAATTTCATTTGAGATATGTCATAATTATGGATATAGAACAGGCTTAACTTAGCTGCAAATTCAAAATAAAATTCCCTTTAAAATAAAATATCTGGTGAAAAAGTATGATATAAAAATACTGATTGAACACAAATTGATACACTGAACAGTATCTTGTATCATAATCAATAATAATTGTATTATCTAAATAATTCTGTAAAAATCCAGTAAGAGAATTGCAGGTAACTTATCTGTTACTTCTTATTTTGACACATAGCGCCATCTATTGATATTTATTGTTATAAAATAAATAAAAATTGGGCCTCCTAGGGCCCTAAAAAAAGGGGAACGTAGGGACATGCCCATACTGATACTGAACAAAATTCTATATCCTATTCCTAAATATCTTTTCAAATTAACCAAACCTATTCAGCCAAACTTCCCCTGGCGGACAAAGTCTAAATTAAATTTTTCTAATTACTATAATTTTTAAATTAATTTTTCTGAAATAAAATTTTGCTACCACACTGGACTCGAACTGGGATCTTTGGTATAACACCCCAACACCTTAACCAGTTAGACCACGGTCACCTATGGCAAAATTCCATTTCGGGAAGCTTATATATTGATCACTATGGAGACTATCGTTAATTAATTAATTTTCCCGAAATAAAATTTTGCCACTGCACTGGACTCGAACTGGGATCTTTGGGATAGCGCCCCAACGCCTTAACCAGTTAGACCACGGCGACCTATGGCAAAATTCCATTTCGGGAAGCTTATATATTGATCACTATGGAGACTATCGGACGAGGCCAAAACTAGCAGAACTAATTTTCCCAAAATAAAATTTTTTATTTCAAGAAAATTAGTTCTGCTAGTTTTGGCCTCGTCCTTGGGAAAATTAGTTTTACTAGTTTTGGATTATAATTTTTAAATTAATTAAAAATTATAATATAATCATTAATTACTAGATGGCACTACTTTAGTACTAAATTTAAATTTAATTAATTATTAACTCAACAAATGGTGGCACCATAGCCTTAATTCAAAAATAATAGTCGTTAGAAAAATTTAATTTAGACTTTGTCCGCTAGGGGAAGTTTGGCTGAATTGTTTGGTTACTCAAACCGGGATTTTTAGGATAGTGTCCCAATAATGCCTTAACCAGTTAGACCACGGTGACCTATGGCAGAATTCCACTTTGGGAAGCTTATATATTGATCACTATGGAGACTTTATCAGACAAGGCCAAAACTAGCCACCTTAACCAGTTAGACCACGGCGACCTATGGCAAAATTCCATTTTGGGAAGCTTATATATTGATCACTATGGAGACTTTATCAGACAAGGCCAAAACTAGCACTCCCAGGCGGGCTATCTACATAGCCATGGGCCCTCTTGGCAAACCTTCGGCCTCATCCGATAAAGTCTCCATAGTGATTAATATATAAGCTTTCCAAAGTGGAATTCTGCTATAGGTTACCATGGTCTAACTGGTTAAAGCATTGGGGCATTATCCCAAAGATCTTGGTTCAAGTCCAGTGCAGTGGCAAAATTTTATTTCAGGAAAATTAATTTAAAAATTATAGTATAATCAAAAATTTTATTTTGGGAAAATTAATTTAAAAATTATAGTATAATCATTTTAAATTACTAGATGGCGTCACTATAGTTCTAAATTTTAGTAATTAATTATTAACTCAACAGATGGTGGCACCATAGCTCTAACTCAAAAATAATCGTTAGAAAAATTTAATTTAAACTTTGTCCACCAGGGGAAGTTTGGCTGAATTGGTTTGGTTAATTTGAAAAGGTTAACCCCCTGATTAGTGTTAATTTGAGTGTGTTAGCTGACTTGAGCCAAGTTTGTTTGTTCAGGTTTGCCAAGAGGGCCCGTGGTTATAGCCCGCTTGGGAGTGCTAGTTTCAGCCTCATCCAATAATAAAGTCTCCATAGTAATATATAAGCTTTCCAAAATGGAATTCTGCCATAGGTCATCGTGGTCTAATCGGTTAAGGTATTGGGGCACTATCCCAAAGATCCCAGTTCAAGTCCAGTGGGGTGGTAAAATTTTATTTTGGAAAAATTAATTTAAAAATTATAGTATAAATCATTAATTACTAGATGGCACCACCTTAGTTCTAAATTCTTAACTCAATTAATTAATTAATTAATTAATTATTAACTCAACAGATGGTGGACCATAGCTTTAATTCAAAAATAATTGTTGAAAAATTTAATATAGACTTTGTCCACCAGGGGAAGTTTAGCTGTGTTGGTTTACATAGTTAATCCCCTGATTAGTGTTGATACAAGTAATAAAATCTTATTTTTGATGGGTAGTTATTTGATGTTGAAGAATGTTTGATGTAACAGTAGATACATTTTCTTTCTGAACCGTGTTGAAAAATTGCATCAGCCTTGTCTGTATTGCTTTTTAAAATCTTGGCATAAGGAGTAAATGCACAGGAAGTTAGATGCCTAAATCTGAGACTGCATTCAAGCATAGGGTCACATTCTTCTGTGGGACCTGCAGATGATATGAACAGACTTATCCTACCTGTGGTCTGCACAGTGAGTGAAGGATAGATAATGAGACTTTTCTGGCAAAACGATACACATACTACATTTGGTAACAATTTCCTTTATTAGAGAGAGAGTTTACATTGGTAACAGTATTTTCACCACTCAATGAGAGTCCATGAAAATTGATTTTGTGGTTACAAATAAATTTTCACAAATAATCGAATACGCGAATACGGAATCTGCGAATAACAACAATAACTGTACATTCTCAAGAACTGGAAGTAACTCTGTTTCAAAGTTCAAAGATCATAAAATAGCACTTAGAGCAGTATAAAAGTATAAATTTTATTATACAAAAATGTTTTCGATATTATGAGTATCATCGTCAGTTGTACAATTGGTTAGAAGACTAACTGAGTCTTCTAACCGATTGTATAACTGACGATGATACTCATAGTATCGAAAACGTTTTTGTATAATAAAATTTATACTTTTATACTGCTCTAAGTGCTATTTTATGACCTTTGAAACAGAAAGTTAAGCAGTTTATTATAGCTTCGATTACTGGAAGTAACTCTCTTAGAAAAATGAATTTTTTTAAATCAATTTTAATGTGATGCCCGAGCTAATTGTCTTTTATAAGTTTGAGCAATGTCAAGTCTAACATGTAATAAAACTAACCTCATTTCTTCATCAATATTTCTAATGTTTTGCATTTTTTAATTTTTTTATGTTTGTTAATATTTTCAACATTAATGAACATAAAAAAAAACTAAAAACTGCGAAACACTACACTAGCTTAAATAAATATGATGTCGAAAACTATAGCAAAATCTTAAATGCTTTTGTGAGTAAGCCTACATAATAATTTATTCGAAAATGCAAGTTGAATCTTGTCTATATTATAAAATGCATTCTGTGCAATATGCTAAGGTCATTCAATTAGGCCTCACTTTCATAATTTTGCAGAACACTTGTAACACGTTTGCGGAACATCAGTGTTCCAAGGAACACAATTAAGAGCCATTGTATTAGCAGATGGATAAGTTCTATACATGGATGATTCTATAATCTCTTGCATCAATATTGTAACACCAATATATAATGTGACAGACAATCCCATTCTTGATGGTGAATAAGACAAAATTAGCACCAATGCACTCCACTACTTAGCTCTGCAAAACTTCTAGATTTGGCCACTTTTACTTGGACTATTCTTAAATTAGCCATTGATTGTCGGCCGCATCGCAAATTGGCCGGCCAAAGCCCGAAATAGTTGTAAATTCTCATATATTTCGGACTTTGGCCAAATCTAGGTGGCCAGCCAGCGAATTGGCTAGACATTGGGTATTGGCCATAACATATACAGGTTGATAATCAAAATTCAGGCAATCAATAATCCAGTTATTGTCTGTCCACAAAAGCCGTGCCTAGCTAAGGTGGATGAGTCCAAACACGAAAGGGAGATTATTTTTTATTCCGGATGTATATAATGATTATATTTTATTAGATAAAAATTTATTGAATTAATATTTTATTAAGTTCTGTTAAATATACTATTTCCAATGTCGAAAATAATCATTTAGAATTCGATATTACAATAAACTTCCATTTAACTTTAGTTATCTTGCGTTTGAAAACATCCATGTGCAAAGCTGTCATCCCTATTTTGTCATTAGACTCATTCAGTTAGTGCATGCATACTTGTGTTGATAGTCGCGGCTAAGCTGGACAGACAGTACATCAGTTTTTTGGCATGAATGTCAGAGCACATTTTAAAATTTACCATGCTGGCATGCCATTGTTTTCTGGAGGTGCCGTTTATGTTCTGATGGGCCTGTACTCCATATTCAGATATTTGGTCATGCATGCAATCAGGGTTGCCAGAATGGCTTTTTTGACACCAAATGAGCTCTTTTTGGCTTTTTTAGACATGGTTAATGTTAGAAATTTTTTTTTAACATTTTGGCATTTTTCTGGCTTTTTTTGCTTATTGGGATTATATAAAAATCTTTTAACTTTTTTGAGGATATAGTAACAAATTAAATTCTGTAGAACTGTTTTATTTAGTTGAATTAACATTCTGTAGAACTACAGTCTTTTATTTAGTTATTGAACATTAAAATTTCATTTGCTTTTCATTTAGTGTTTAATTTTATTTCTTTAATGCACTGTACAAGTAGTCCTTTTCTGTTAAATATATACAGCATATATATACATCAAAAGTCTGGAATTTTTGAAAATCCAGCGATTCTCAGGTCCCAAGGTAGTGGATTTTTGATTATCAACCTGTAAATGTGAATCTGATTCCAACCAAAGAAATTACACGTATTACATTGCATTTTATTGACACTGTTCAAATTTGAAATTTGAAGAAAATGGGCATGATTATTTATCTATTTACACCATGCAACAAAAAATTATAAGCTTTGATAAGTAAATTAGAGAAAAGAGCTCTCTATTTCAGAGAAAATAACAGGAAATATATCAAAGCAATCATTGAGAGAGATATGAACTGATTGTGTCAATAAATGCACAACAAAAATGCAATATTAAAATATGATGCTTTATTAAAGAAACATTCACCAAAAACATGAAAGACGAAAGTAGCAAATATTTTTATTTAAAGCAAATAATATTGGTGTTGTACAATAAAAAAATAATACCAACTGAGGTAAGATTTTACTTTGAATGCTATCATTTACTCAATGGTTTAAATTTTGTGTGTTATTCTTTACATCTTTAATCTTTACTAAGAATTATTTATAATGCGAATATTAACAAAAACACGAACATTTTAGCATATCAAGCTTTTGTATTTAATCTGAACACAATGACAAATTTCTCTACATTGACAAATGGCAACAGTTCAAGTAAAATTTTTTCATTACATTGGAAAAGTAAGATAATAAATTACTATATATACTTGTGTATAAGCAGAGGTTTTTTTTCTCAAAAAAATTTTCTGAAGTGGGCATTGGCTTATACACAGGTCAAAAAATCAACTTTTTTTCCACTGGAAAAACTGAGGTAATAAGCAAAACCATAACTTACTGAATATTTCCTGAAGACCAGGAAAGAAATTTTGCAATAATTTATTTAATACAATACCAAGTAAAATCCTGAAACTCTTCTCACTAACACTGCCAAATACACTTAATGACAACAGAAACAGCACTATGGCAGGAACACTAATCATATGTTAGTAGATTATAGATGGACGGTTGCATTGGCGAAAGAGGTGATTGATGAGCTTTTAAAAGTTGGCCCATTACCAGAAGAAAAATTGGAAGTGTTCGACTTTAAAGCACTAAGAAATCACGACAAGCACTTGAAGCAGGATAAATATACTAATATCTAATAATAAATTAGTATATGTAGTGTATATTATATATATCTAATAATAAATTAGCATATTTATCCTGCTTCAAATGCTTTTTGTGATTTCTTGTGTTATTAGAAGCAGCAGAACTCAGTTATTTATAGCTTAAAGCACTATATCCCGCTATTAAACTAGAGCCTGCTTGGATTGAATTATATCATTTTCTTTTTACAACATCTACCAAAAATAATGTGATCCAGCCCTCCTTACAGATATTTGTCACCTGCTTGTAAATTGTTTATATTTTCAGTTCAGAAACAAGTTTTATGTGCAAACAAAAGGTGTACCAATTGGCAGTCCCTTGGCTGGGATTATTGCAGAATTAGTACACACGATCCCAAAATTTGAAAAGCTAATAAAGGACCTAGATGAAACTATGAAGGAAAGAGAACGATAGAGATATAGAGAAGAATTTAAAAAGTATAGGATTGGAAATATGGAAGACTGCAAAACTATAAGCAAAGAAAAGAGAGCAGTCCAGGAAGCCCGGAAATGGATGGAGTCTAATGTCTTCTCTCATGGGAGTAATGTCAAGTCAAAAAAAAGCTTGTTATAATGAAGAAAGAGGTCTACGAAGAATACTTAAGAGGAATACATAAGAGAATCCAAGGCAGAGCCATTGAGCAAAAATCCAACTCCAAACCTGGACAGAAAATGGACCAAAATACTTAAGACCAGACCTTCTGGACTTCTTAAAAGCCAAAAGAATACCAAACCCTGCCTGCCTGCCTGAGATTATTTGCCTATGCCAAAATGCATAAAACACTGGTCACCTTCAGACCAATAGTTGAGAAATGCTGATTGCTCCTATACCACCTGGAAAAAACGATGGCGAGATGGATCAACAACAAACTTTCGGGCTACTCCTATGGAATTAACGCTACAACTGACTTCATAAGAAGGCTAAAGGAAGTAGAACTTAAAGGGGGCGAAACCTTTACAACCTACAACTTCAAGAAACTTTATTCATTGGAAAACATTGCCCCTGTATCCCTGTGCTCATATAGGTTCCTGTTCACCAATTTGCATATAGAACAGACAACCCTGGCCCTGTGCAGAGAACTTGCTGACCTCCTCTGCCACAACCCTGTTCACCAATTGGCATATAGAACAGACAACCCTGGCCCTGTGCAGAGAACTTGCTGACCTCCTCTGCCACAACTCTTTCTTTAATTTATAAGCAGACAAAAAGAGTACCCATCAGAAGCCCCCTTGCAGGACAACTTGCAGAACTCGTGGTACGCTCCTTAGAAGAAACTAAAATAAAATCTTTGATAATGGAAACACACCTCTACTTCCAGAATGTAGATGACATCTTTGTGATCTGGAAGGATGTGAACCACACCGAAGAGTTAATTAGGTCATTTTTAGACAAAGCTTATGGGCTAAAGTTATCCCTTGACCAGGTTGAAAAGGGCACCATCCACTTCCTAGATGTCAAAATCAAGGTCACAGATACAACCCTGGAAACAGGAGTATATAGGAAACCGGAGGCAATGCTCTTAATAATCCCAAGATGGTCGAATGATACAAAAAAGCAGCGTTGAAGGCATACGTAACCAGAGCAAACACCCACTGTAGTAACATCTTGAATACGTGGTCTGGAAACCGCATATTCCCAAAGCGTGGAAATACGCAATCCGGAAACATGCTATTTAACTCTGACCAATCGTTGTTTTAATTTTTAACACCTGTCTGTTAGGTATTTTAATATTTTCATCTAACATAGAAATTATACTTTGTCAGGCACACCCCCCGCAAAATTTTTATTTTACTTTAAAAATAAAAATAATATATAACTGAGGATGGTATTGAGAAATACCGAAAACGTTTTTACTAACTTTAATAAAACGTGTTTCCTACACACTGCTAGTAGTGCTTACTGAGTATGAACTGTATTTTACTTTATTTTGTTTTTCAACTAAATTAAAATTTTAAAATGTATTTGATTGTTCTAGAATCCTGTATTGTAAACATGTTCCAATCTGATATGAGTATAACTAATGATGGTATAATATACCAAAAACGTTTTTATGTTTTTATTTAGATTATATTAAAAGAGTGATTTGTTTAACTGCTGATTGTGCTTTGTGGAATAATGAACTTTAGTATGTAGCATAGAATTCTGTTTAATAGTATTGTTAATAAACAAAAATTCAAACTGCTTCAACTAAGACTACTTAAACACACAAAAAACACAGCACTTCTTGCAGTAAAGTATCAAACTAAATTTATTAGCTTAAATACAAGCGAACGTTTTCGATGTGCTACACATCCTCTTCAGGCACGCAAAGACATTAATAGAACCGGGACGCTACTTTACACAGCATTGCCAAAACAACCTTGACGTTTCAAGCTGTAAATTACTTACACGCACCAACCTAACCCCTTACACAAATAACCAGAAACAGTTGAAAATTAAAACCGATACATTAATTTAAAGAACCCCACATCCCGTGTAGCACATTGAAAACATTCGCTTGTATTTAAGCTAATAAATTTAGTTTGATACTTTACTGCAAGAAGTGCTGTGTTTTTATTTATTTAAGTATTCTTAAAGCCTTTGCTCACTTTGTATTTTTACATGTACTTGCTTTAGTCCGTGTTTGTTTGTTTGTGACGAATCTGTTGTATAAGGGATGTGGGGTTTTTTAAATTAATGTATCGGTTTTAATTTTCAACTGTTTCTGGTTATTTGTGTAAGGGGTTAGGTTGGTGCGTGTAAGTAATTTACAGCTTGAAACGTCAAGGTTGTTTTGGCAATGCTGTGTAAAGTAGCATCCCGGTTCTATTAATGTCTTTGCGTGCCTGAAGAGGATGTGTAGCACATCGAAAACGTTCGCTTGTATTTAAGCTAATAAATTTAGTTTGATACTTTACTGCAAGAAGTGCTGTGTTTTTATGTTTGGTTTATTATTTAAGTGGTTTAGAAAATGGAAATATATAAATGATGAATAATAAATATAAATATAGAAACAAGCTCAGTCTTTTTAGCATAAATGCTTATAAATTTAGAATGATGTCCTTTAGCTTTGATGATTAATAATTTGAAACAAAAACATGTCATAATTCTGATCGATAAACAGCTGAATAGTATCTCTAATACAGTGGTACTTAACTTACAAACTTAATTCATTTCTGTCTGTAGTTCATAACTTGAAAAGTTTGTATCTTCAATCCTAGTTTTCCATTTCTATCATCTTTGGGAACAGATTAATTATTTCACGATTGAGAAATTTTGAAAACAATAAAAAAATATATGCATTTGTGTACAATTATTATTTTTATTTTTGAAATCTTTAGTTTTGCATGTTTTGTACAAAAATCATCTTTCATTAAATAAAAAAAAATCAACTTTCTTGTGACTGGTTTTTTAGTTCAGTTTTTTATTTGTCATCATAAGTTGCTTCTTTTTGTCTTTTATGCTTTAACGTGCATTGAGAGTTAAAAATTAGTTAACAAAGAATTTCAATATAACTAGTAATTATTATTTAGATTTTTAATATTATATTAGTTTAATATTAATTATATATATTAAATTATATGATATTAATATGATAGACCGATATTAAAGATATAATTTAATAATGTATCGTTAATATCAGTCTATCACATTAATATCATAGTTATACATGCATATTTCAAAAAATAATTGATATTTTTATATGAAACTTATAGAAAATATTTTACAATTATAATATTAAAAAGCATCATGGTTCACACCTCAAGGATAAGTTCATATTTAGAGGCCAAAATGGGATATGAAAAAGTTTGTATCTCAAAAAGTTCATGTTAAGCAGTTCGTAAATTAAGATACCATTGTATTTTGTTGAAATTAATTGGGGATGCATAATTTAATTATGAATCTCTAATAGGATCATCACATAAGAAGTCCTACCTTACTCATAAAAGACAATATCTTCCATGAATAAGGCACCGAATTCTTCTAAAGAGTATGGAGAACTCCATACTCTTTTATATCTCTTGAGAAATGATGACAATTAGCATTAACACCAACTAATAAATTCAACTGATTCTGTTGACAAAATTCCACCAAATGTAAAAAATTGTTGTTAGTGGAACTTCATCCTTATTATAAGGAAAATATGCAGAGGAAACAATAGTTCCCTGCTACCATATTTCCCTCCAAGTTTCACCATAAAGGTATTAGATCACAAATTTTAAAAGCAAGCACTTTTTAGCAGTAAATTCAGTAGATATTTTTTACTTCATTTTGTGAAGTACTTTCAGCTAATCGCCATCTTCAGCACTACTTCTGTATGTTAATGTATGGTGCTGAAGATGGCGATTAGCTGAAAGTACTTCACAAAATGAAGTAAAAAATATCTACTGAATTTACTGCTAAAAAGTGCTTGCTTTAAAATTGTTATTTAATGAACTTAAGCAGTTTGGTTTTCTAAGTTGTTAGATAAGTAGTTAGATCATTAGTACAGAAATGTCCACATGGGTGAAACATTTATGTTATTTTTAGAAAAATGCATGTCCAAGGGCCACTAGAGATAAAAGTAAATAATTGTAAGGGAAGGCAGGTTAAGTCCTCATATTTAACCCTTATAATGCCAAATTTCTTTAATAAAAGCAAGGTGATAAACAGCTCCTCATGGGTCACTGAACCAAAAGGGAGATTGATTTGCATCAATCGCAGACCTATAACACTAAAGGTGCCCTAAGTAATGTATCTGAAGGCCTAGTAGAACTCTCAGAATCTCAACTATTGCCAACAAACCTGACTAGATCCTGCTTCTTTACAAGAAGCTATCAGTCATATAGGCACAGCATTAGAATCCAAGAATACCTTAATGTACCACAGATCCATCTCAGTAGAGTATGACTCTGGCTGAAAGATGTACAAATAAGACTGCACTATCTTCAAAAGAAAGAATAGAATCTACAAATCTAGTTCTCTCATTGATATCAAAGATAGTCTAGAGATAGCTAATTGGGAAATGTGTCCTAGTAACTGAAAACTTCTGGTACCAATCTTCTGGTACTGAAAACTTTCCCTGCAAAGTCACAGATTAGAACGGATGCAATACTATTAATTCTAAACTAAGCCTAACGG
>AYEL01067986.1:0-13236 GCA_000484575.1 Olivierus martensii
AATAAGATAGTTATTTTTTATGCATTATTTAGGATGAGCAGACTAGGCTGCCACCAGCCAGAGAGCAAGAATTCATACAACAATTCAATAGACAGTAACAAGGATAATGCAATCCAATGGCCATATCCTTTCATATACATCCATAACAGACAAAACTGTGAAAAAAGTTGCCAAAGACAATCCGTACAAGCCAGTATATAAGAGAAAAAATACATATTCACAAGTCTAAGAAATGACTATCTTGCAGAAGTCAGGAATATATGCAGTCCCAATGTATGACAATTCTCTACAAAAACATGAGGAATATATAGGTAGGACCAAAAGATGCCTAAACACAAGAATAAAAGCACACAAAATAGATAGACATAAGAACAGATAAGCTAAATACTGCCTCGGCGGTTAAGGCCTATGAAGAGGACATTAATATATAGTGGGATAATACCAGAATAATAAGGCATATCACGAACAACATAGGTGGAACACTTCTGAGGCCTTAGAAGTAGAAAAAACAAAAATAAAAATGAGTGTAATTAATGATAATGATCTTGAAAACTTTCGATGTCATGGCGCTGGTGCACAAAAGCTAATATGTAGATGCTGTTGTATGAAGATAAAAAAATCGTATATATACGACAAAAACTTTTTGCCACAGTCTTTATACAAGCATTATATAAGAGTATTTTTATATGAATATTATATTTATTTTAATAACCAATAAGAATACGTGAAAAACTTTTTAAAAACAAAAACAATTCTAAAAAAAAAATTTTAAACTGTGTGTATTCTAAAGGATAGATATTCTGTTCTAAAACGTCCATTAAAAAGTATGTGTTTACTGATGAGGGTCTTGGAGTAAGGCCAGAAACATTTTAAAAAATAAAAATATTTCCTATTAAGGAGCTGTATATGTAATAAGATAGTTATTTTTTATGCATTATTTAGGATGAGCAGACTAGGCAGCCACATGGTGCCCCCAGCCAGAGAGCAAGAATTCATACAACAATTCAATAGACAGTAACAAGGATAATGCAATAATGTAATAAATGGTATAATCAATAGTAATAAAGATATATAGATTCAAATTATTTATTGCATACAATATTCAGTACACAATAAATCAGTTGACCGCAGACAAACAATAACAGAAAAATAATAAAATTTATGTAAATATTTACATCACAATCAATTGATATGATTAATGATCTTTTCCATCGAAAATGACATTGCACAAAATATAGATTATTCCGATTTAATAAAAAAATTTAATAAAAAAGCCTATAAAATCAATTTTTTATTAAAATGTAAATATAATGTATAAATTTTGTTAAAACATTGTATATAGAAATGTAAGCAAGTTTTGTAAAATATTATTTTAAAAATAAAAGTTTTGTAGTTGGTTAGCTTGTCAACAGATCATACTCTAAAATTGAAATTCTCTGAATTGGCTTTTGAGGAATTTTGGATTTTTGTCCAAGCCAAATACCCAACTCTTTCCACAAAAGCACTTAAGATTTTGTTACTGTTTTCAACATCATATTTATGTGATCTAGGCTTTTCAACATTAGCGAACATAAAAACTAAAAAATGTGAAAGACTTGGGAATATTGACGAAGAAATGAGGGTAGCTTTATCACATAGTAGACTGACATTGCTCAAATTTGCAAAAGACGATTAGCTCAGGTATCGCATTAAACTTGATTTAAAAATGTTCCATTTTTCTAAGTGTTACAGTTTTTAAGAATATGTTTTTTTTTTATTAATGCTTATTTTACTGTTATTTAATGCATAATGTATAATTTTTAGTAAAATACATGTTCAAGAATATTTTTGCTGTTTGTTTTATGACTTTAGTGATAAAGTGTTCTGCAAATTTTCTTTACACTCAAAAGTGTTCCATGACTTTGAAAAGGTTAAGAACCACTGCTTTAGAGTATGCATTGTCAATTGAGCATTATGTATCCTTGCATAATACCTGGTTCATGAGAAGACATGCTTTTCTGTGTTCCCACTTAAGCCTAGTTTTCTACTTGTTTTCTTTATTTTTGGTTATTGTGTTAAATGTTATTTGAAAGGACTATATTTAAGAACTAAAGTGTATCAATCTACAAAAGAGCAAGGCTGCTGCTACCTTCACATATAAATTAGCACAAGAAAAAGATGTGGATATTGTTGCCCTGCAAGAACCATATAAAGTAAATAACAAAATTATTCCTTTTTGGAAACAACAAAGTTTTTCCTAACATGGCAAGTTACGAAATCAAATCCTGCATTGTTGATTTTAATAATGATATTGATATTACTCTTATTGGTAAATTTTGCAACAAATTTGTAACCATTGTTTATATCCACTATAATGACACTAAACTTTATTTAGCTAGTGTTTACATTGCTCCAAATGAAGATATGTCTGAAGCATTTTTTTTCTTAGATGATCTCTCCCGGTCTCTTGATTCATCTCCTATCTGATCTTGGGAAATTTTAATGCAAAATATCCCATTTGGGGTAGTTCTACTGAGGATAAAAGAGGAACTGATATTGCTGACTTCATGTTTGCTAATAACTTTTTTACATAAACTCAAGTCTTTTTTCTATCTTTGAGATGGTTATTGGAAGAAGCTGGATTGAATTATTTTGATCAATAACTCCTTTTTTAAATTCAATTATGACTGCTATACAGATGACGATGACAAAATTAGTGATTATAATTTTATATGGATTAAAATTAAAGACAAAGGAAATAACATTAATAGCAACAATGACAATAGGATTTATACTGACTGGAATAACTTCCAGGATTTTATCTCTAATAATTTTCCTTTCCAGATAAATAATGTCAATTCCAAAGATGTTGACGAAATTGTTTATAAAATTAACAATATTATCCTAATGCTTATAATGCTGCAAGCACTACTTGCAAAAGTAGAAATAACTTATCTTGGTGGATGCAGGACTTCAATGAAAAGCGAGAAAAAGTTAGGAAAAAGAGAAAGGCTTTCAGAAGAGAACTTAATCAAGAAAAAGGAATGTGCTTCGAAATGAATACCTGCAAACTTTTAATAATTATAAAACACTCATTAATAGTAGTAGATCTGAATTCTGGAGAAAATTCTGTGGTGAGATATGCAAAGAAAACCCATGGTCAGAAGTACATAAAACTGTTAGAAATAAAATGAAGCTTACTAAGTTACCTGATGTAATAAGACTTCCAAATGGCAATTATACTCTTACAGTCCAAGAAACAATTTCCACTATCCTAACTGAAGTTTTGCCTGAGGACAACCCTCTAAATCAGGGGTGGGCAATTATTTTCTTCCGAGGGCCAGATAAACAATCTTCAGGATGAAGCGGGCCGTATAAAAATTGAAAAGTACCTAAGTGGCAAATTTAACTTTACCGGCGCCGTAATTATGTAATGAAATTATTGATGATAACATTATCTATTTTATTAATAATTAATAAAAACTACTTTGACATAAAATAACTGCTGAAGTTCAAGCAAGATTGATTCTCACACAAACACATTCCTCTCATCATCACACGAGACAAGAATAATGGACGTGTGCGCCAATTTATCTGCACACGTTCTTGTCAATCTCGCTATTGTAAGTAACTACTTTTTTGATACTTACACAAAGAATATATTCCTGTATCAATATTATTTTTAAAATATACTTTTCTTGTGTTATTCTCTTAGTTTTTGTTTGTGTGTAAAGAGTTTAAAAGAATCCGTAGAAACTATTTTTTTCATTAGAAACATTAGAAAATTTGTCCTACAAATAATAAATTCAGATAATTTTCTTTAAAAACATAAGTATTTTATCAAACTAATTGATTGCTAATAACCTATTACATCAGAATTTTACAAAATATTAGATATCTACACAAATTTTGTAAAAACAAATTTACAATTTAATGTGAATGGTGAAATTTATTATGCTCATAATTAATTATATCATCAAAATTTGATTAACTCGGTAGTGTACGTGTAGACCATTTACAACTTAATGTGAATGGAGAAATTTACTATGTTCATGGTTAATAAATGGTGAAATTTACTATGTTCATGGTTAATTATATCATCAAAATTTCGAGTACCTCGGTAGTGTACGTGTACAGTAGCGAGAGTATCTATTATTTTACACTACAAAGTATCCACTATGTTTACAGTTTAATGTGAATAATGAAATTTACTATGTTCATGGTTAATTATATCATCAAAATTTGGAGTATAAAATTTACTATGTTCATGGTTAATTATATCATCAAAATTTGGAATAACGCCTACGTGAAATTTTCATGTCACAATTTGTTCATTATTTTACACTGCAAAGTATCCAGTATTTTATTCTTTCTTTTCGAGTTGAATTTTACAAATATGGACCTTGAAACTGTACTGTGTCCTAGTTTGTGGCGGGCCGTATAAGATGCCTTCGCGAGTCAGATCCGGCCGCGGGCTGCCTTTTGCCCATCCCTGCTCTAAATGACACTACTGAACAGAAAATGATTAGGAGCTTGGTTAGGAATCCCTCACAGATGAAGGATGATAAACTTTCACTATTGAGGAAGTTAAAAACATCTTTAATGAAATCATTACAAAAAATGCTCCTGGAAAAGATGGAATTACAGGTAAAAATGTGCAAATACGCATTCAAGGCAATCTCAAATGCTTTTGTCCTTCTTTTCAACATCTGTTTAACTAAAAGTTACTTTCCTGACTCTTGGAAGCAGGCCTCAATCAAAATCATCCCCAAACCAAATTGTTACCCTTCTTTGGTGCTGCTGTCCTATTAATCTTTTGCCAATCATTGGCAAAGTCAATCAAAACTATTTACTAAAAGATTAAACTGGTTTCTCAATAATAAGAAATTTTTTAATGAGAATCAATTTGGTTTCTGTTATGGTAAGAATGCCAATATGGCTATTGGGAAAGTTATTAAATACATTCAAGAATCTAAGGAGGATAACAAACATACTTCCTTATTAAGTATTGATTTCAAAGGTGCATTTGATAATGTCTGGCATCCAGCTACCCTTTATATTAGGACTGTTCAACCTTTTTTTATTATACAAACTACTTTACTATACTAAGTTATTTGGCGATATACTCTCTTATAAAGATCACATTCATGTTTCCTCAACCTGATATCTGATTATGTACAACTACACAGTTAAATGCACTCACTCACTTTGGAGGACCACTCTCCCATCCCTAAAAACTTTATTTGTATATTTAAAAATTTATTTATCACTTTTAATTATTTTAATTTAACAAATAAATATTTTATTCCAAAATATTTGTTTTATTTCTCTATTTTAGAAAATCAAAGTTAGAAAAAACAACAGATTGATTACAAACTCATAAATTACAGGAAATTCTGGTTGATTAAAAAAAAAGTTAATGTAAAATTTGGCATTGTATGGAGCTCACGATATTTTCATTGTCAGGTTGATATGAAGAAGTGGCCAATCGCAGACAATCATCCAAATGATCATTTGTAATTTGGTTTCTTGATTTTTTTTGACGTTCATATTTGATACTTCAAATACCTGCTTAAACTCTTCACTTAATCAAATCAAACACAAGCACTAATTGCAGTTGAGTAAAACTAATATATTTTTTATTTTTTTTTATTTTTTATTTTAAATAAAAATAAAAAAAAATTAAAAGTATATTAGTTTTAATTATTTAGTTATTTAGTATATTAGTTATAATAATATTTTAAAATAAAAAGTATATTAGTTTTACTCAACTACAATTAGTGCTTGTGTTTGATTTGATTAAGTTCATATTTGATTCTGACAAGTATGTCAATCTGAAACACAACTTGAATTTTTTTGCACAATATTAGTTAATGTTGGAAACTTTTTATGTGTATACAGTATTTCCAAATGATAAGAAAATTTGTGATTTCACAATTTTAATGAAAAATAAACAAACAATAGCAATACACTTAAAAAGAATTAAAAAATAATACAAAATAATGATAAATAAATTGTTTTCATTTTTTATTACTAAAGACAGTACAGCACTAATTAAGCAATCCTAAAACACATAAAACATTTTATTTGTGAGTAATGTTTTCAGCAAAATAAACAAGAGATCGACCATAAATCCCTCCGCAATTGACAGGTTGAACACCCCTACTTTATATACTTCAAAAATAGAATTGTCCAGCAAATCTTTATAAACTACTGCAAAGCTATCTTTCTAATCATAAATCTGAAGACTGCTGTCAATAATCAGATTACTCGTAAAAATAATCAGAGCTGTCCACAAGGTTCCTGTGCAGACCCTATTCTCTGGAACATTTTATACAATAATCTCTTAAACTTAAATTATCAACTCCCAAAAGATGTTCTCTTGCAGGGTTTTGCTGACAACACCATTGTTCTTGTCAGAAATCAAAACAGAGACCACCTACAAACAGAGGTCAACCAAATACTTGAAAAGATCATTCAATGGGTCAACAAAAACAAGGTTGAAATAAATTACAACAAAAGTAGCTGGTCACTTATCAGGAAAAAAGGAAGCCTTAAAAGAAAACTTCTTATCAATTTTAACAATAATCACATTAAATAAAAAATTATAATAAAATCATAATTGATGATAAAATAAATTGGACTCCTCAAATTGATTACATTTGTAATAAGGCAAATAAAATTCTCCATAACCTCAGCAGTCTCAGTAGGAAATCATGGGGATATAGTTCAAAAACCTTGAGACTTATTTACACAGCTGCAATTGAACCAATTATTTTGTATGGTATTGATATCTGGGGCGAGGCTGCCAATAAAATTCACAATAAGAGGAAACTTTTATCTACCCAAAGGAAGGCAAAGCATACCATACTGCACCCACCAGTGCTTTATTTATCATTGCTAGAATTAGTGTTTCTGGGCAGGAATTCCTTCCCGCCCGTTCCCGGGAATTTTTTTCGTTTTCCCGTTCCCAAATCCCGAGAAAAATTTCCCGGGAAATCAGGAAAATTGGCTCCTTGAATCCAGTAATACCCACAATGGGAAATAAATGTACTACTACAATCTATCTTTTAAATATTTTTCGTATTTATCTCTATCTAAAGTTACATTGTGTTACAATATTACACGCCACCAGAAATCTACGTGCGACACCAGAATCAGATAACACATGACCAGCTAATTTTAGCTCTTGTGTAAATCGAGCATTTCATCATGGAGAACAGAATACAGTTTGTACATATTTACACAGAAAAATATTTATTTTCACAACTCGGGATTTGACAACAAAGTCATAAAATTACCTTAGATTTTGGATGAAATCTAAGGTAATTTACCTTAATATGATATTGTATTCAAATCCTGGGTTTGAAAATAAGTATTTATGTATAAGTTGTTTTTGTTCTCCATGATGAATCATTTCCACAAAGTGATGGCTAATATTACCAACTACATTCGATCAATTTGTTTGAGGCTGATGATTGCGAGGTGAGTGTTCTTGGTTCTCTCAGCTGCTGTAGGTAAATCAATCTATTTAGAAAACAACTTGCACTGCTAATTATTCTAATTTTACAATAATTTCCAATCTCATATCCAAGGCTGGCTCAACATACGATTGAGCTGAGCGCCCATTCAGGACACCAAAAAGTGCTGGTGTATTTTGCGTTTTGTTATTATTATTATTGTAGTACGATACAATTAATTTTTACACATAATTTAAATGGTGAGTGGAATGGGGCCCTCCGGTGCTCCCAGAAGAAGGGTAATGATTCATGCAACAATATATAATAAACCATATAATCAATGATAATAAAGATATATAGATTCAAAGAATTTATTGTATACAATATTCGGTACACTATAAATCGGTAAACCGCAGACAAAACGATAACAGAAAAATAATACTATATAAGTACAGAACAATTCAGAGTTTATTGTGAGTTGACCAAGTGAAATTTGAAGAAATAAATAGAATAAGATATATTAAGAAACAATTTGATTACGAAAGCAGAGATAAATCCCTAATATGTCCGAAAAACAATTTCAAATAAATTTTTTTAAATGTATTAGAGACACAATATTATATAATTATATAACTAACTATATATTGGGTTGTCTGAAAAGTCATGACACATTTTTTTCTGTTTTAAAATGTGTATTTATTTATATAAAGAACAAAGATCAATAAAAGATATATTGCCCATTTTGCTTGATAATATTTTGCCATCTTTCAGAGAACTTCATAATTCTTTGTTCATAGAAGGACTTCTCTTTATCGGTGAAAAACTGAACAAGGTGCTGATTTATAGCCTCATCTGAATTGAACGACATATCATAGAAGGTGTTTTGTAGAGAGCAAAACGAGTGGAAGTCTGATGGCGTAAGGTCAGGCAAGTATGATAGGTGTAGTAACACATCCCATCCAAGCTCCAATATTTTTTGGCAGGTGATCAAACTTGTGTGTGATCTTGCACTGTCGTAATGGAACACAACGCCTTTACAATTAATGAACTCTGGACATTTCTGGATGACGAATTCATTCAAAATGTTCAGTTGCTGACAGTACATTTCTGAATTGATTGTTTGGTTCCTTGGTAGAATCTCAAAAAACCTGACACCTTTAAAATCTCATCATACTGAGAGCATAATCTTCCTCTGATGAGTGTCTGCTTTCGATGTCGTTTGAGAAGGATCATCACACCAGGACCAACACCGTTTGTGCACCACATTGTTGTAAACGATCCACTTCTCATCACCAGTTATCAATTGCTTCAAAAAAGGATCGTTTTCTTCGCATTTAATGAGCATGTTGCAGATGTTTATGCGTGCTGTCAAATGAACTTCTTCGAGTTCTTGAGGAACCCAAATATCAAGCTTGCTTATGTATCCCAGCTTCTTCAGGTGGATGTGAATGGTTGAATGATGGATGTTCAATGTTTTTCAATCTCTCATGTATGTAACAATTTTTTGACTCAATTAATGCCTTTATTTTATCGTCATCAACCTTAGTTGATGTGCCTGACTGAGGAGTGTTGTTGAGGTCAAAGTCACCAGCACAGAATTTTGCGAACCATTGTTGGCAGTAGAGCATTATCACCATAAACTTTAAACTTTATGCAACTTTTCACAAGCTTGACGTGCATTTTTCTCTTTACAGAAGTAAAACAATAAAATATGGCGAAAATGCAAAGTTTGATCTTCCATCTTCAACTTGTCGTAAAATTTGTAAAAAATAAAAAAATGGATCAATTTTTTTTAAATGAAGCTAAAATTATCAGCTGTTAAATGTCATAACAATAACATAGATGCGAATAATCTCCAAATTGAAAGAAATGAGACCTCCGGAAAACTGAACAACGAACAACAACATATTGTGATACCATATCATATGTCGAAATATAAAACAATTAGAAAATTAATTAGAAAGGAAAGAAAAGGTTTAATATGTAGGACGGCACCTACCATTTTTAGTTTACTGAGGAACAAAAAAGGTAAGAGACAAGAAATGCAAAAACAGGAGTTTACCAAATATCAATCAATAACATAGAACTTAATAAAGAGGAATTCTATATTGGGGTAACAAAGAGATATTTAAATGATAGATTGAAGAACATAAAAATGATATTAGATTAGTGCACATGAGAACTGCCCTTTCAAAAAGATTTTATAAATATAATATTGAAGTAAATTGGAACAAAACGAAAATCATTAGACAAACAACGCAAGAAGAAGATAAATTTGTTGTAGAAAGTTTAGAAATCTTAAAAAGAAAAAATTTTAGTATCGTTATTAATAATAAACTGTCAGAAAATATGTCTAATGCTTGGCTATACGCCGTAAATAGAATTTAACCAATTTAAAAATTTTTAGACCCATTAATCTATAGTTTTTAACCAATAATATAGTTTTACACATTTACTAATCTTATTTATTTTATTTTAATATAATACAATATTAGTATTATATATTGAATTTAAGATTATTTTAAATTTTATCAAACAACAACATAGGGAATTTTGTTTTAGAATTTACAATGCTCTATGGTTTTTTTAAGGCATTGAAGTTGGATCTATCCAAAAGTATTTTGACTATTAAAGTGTTTATTTTATAAAATACTGCTGTTGTGTGCATTGATGATAAACTAGAAATTAATAATGTTCAGCATTTCATCTTCAATTATCCAAACTTTACAGAACAAAGGAATAAATTAGAACATTGTGCCATTCTTGAAGGGTATAACTGACTTTGTAGAGAGACTTTCTTTTTTTTTACTCATTATGTACTTACCTCTCTAACACTGTTGTGCTTGCACCCTTCTTCAACTAATTACTGTGGTCATTCTTCCACATTGTGATTTTGTGCTGTCCTGGTGAACTACCTTCTCCTCGGTGTTCTTGATTCTGTGCAACACTATTGAACTTCAACTAATTCCTGTGGTCACGATTGTGACATGATGATTGTGATGTGCTTATGAACTTGCTTGGTACTCCTCAGTGTTCTTCGTCCAACCACTTTTGCATTTGTGGTCTCTAGCTTGATAAGTCTGTGCAACACTAGTGAACTCTTTATGACCTTCTTTTGATCTGCAGTCAGTTTTTTATCCCCCCAAAGGTGCTCTTTTCCGTATTTCAATTGAATTGTGACCTTGTGCTGGAATTTTAGCATTCACTTGTTGGATGCTTTTCCTGCCTGACTGACTTTACTTCTAATTTGTACTGCTATGAAACCTTCTTCTCAACCACCTATTTCAACTAGTTCTCTGCAAGTTGCTGTTGCTGTTTTTCAACTGTTCTATGTAGAATATCCAAATCCTACAATCTGCTTTTTTTATTCTGGATTCCTATGGACTATATTTCAACTGTACTAGATTTTCAGTGTACTGTCATTGATGGTTTGCAGAATCTATGACTCTTAGTAGCTACAATTAATCTTCAATGTATTTCTGCTTTTTGATTGTTTTCTTTGTTTTTGTACCTTTTTTTTTTTAATTGATATGGGTGCTCATGGGATCACTGGGGTATGGTTGCTACACTTTCTCATTTTCTCTAGTGGCCTGTCACACTTCTTTTGGCAAGACTTTTATACTATCCTACTTTTTCTCTTCCCTTCTGACGTCCCTTCATTTTTTAAGGGTTATACCTAGGAGTACGCCCTCTAATCCTTTCCATCAATCAATATGTATCCTTATTAAAAATTTACCAATACTATCAGATAATGCTACAAAGTGCAATTTAGATGTATGATGATTTTCTGCTGAATAACTTTAACACACAGAAGTATTTTAAAATGCAATTTTAAAGTTGTATTTTATATTTATAAAAATGATTTTCTTTTTTAAACAAATTACAGTTCAAAAAATATCCTATATTTCTCCTGAACAATTTATAATTTGCAATTTATATACAACAAAAAATTGCTTTTGTTTATATATAGTTATTATTTATTAATTTTACTATAAACAAGTGCATTATTATCTAAAAAAGAAATACAGTGAAGTGATGAACTGCAGAGTCACAAGGAATTAGATCTACATAAGAAACTAATTCTCTCATCAATAACGAGAATTGTAATTCCCTTCCTAAAGCTTCAGAATGCTTAATAGATGAGTTAAAAAGATTTTATTTATTCATTTTGATTATTTAATAAATATTTTATACATCATATTTATATTTTACATTAATTATTTTCTGTTTATTTATATTTTGAGTTTGTTCTTTGTTCTATTTTCGTGTTCAGAGTTTTCTTCTCTGAAAGCACAATTAAAATTTATAATTTTTCTTTAAAGTTTGATTTACAGTCAAACCTCTTTAAGCCGCCACTATCGGTTCAAAAGTTCTCTCTGGCGAAAAAGGAGGGTGGCGGTTTATGGAGGGTTTGTGGAAACATGTGAGAAAACATGTATAGACTAGAATGACATTGTTTCATTTAATTAAATTTCATTTGTAACCATCCATTACTGTAAGAAAAGTTTTCGATGTTAAATTTATCTCCAAAAATTCTTGCCTGTTCTTTTATGATTTCGTCTGTCACTGCACCGTGCTTCTCATTCACTTGGGTTATCCACATTACAAGTGCATTCTCCAACTTTTCATGCTTTCCACTTTTGATCTTTTTAATAGAATGTAATGACTTTTCCATTCCAATCCGTTTTTCTTTGCTTTTCAGAATGTCACCAATTGCTCGTCTGCTGATTTTTTTTTTTCTAAAAGGCTTGAAAAGTGATCAGAAATAAATTGCTGAATAGCAGAAGGATTTTTATTTTTATATTCACAAATTAAAATCTTTTCGTGAACATCTAATGTCGTTTTTGACATTTTTCCGAGTAAGAAACAGCAACGATACTCACAACAGTTGATTTATAAAAAAACGGTTTAAACTGTTCTTCTTCTTCCGCAAAGTCGAGGTTATGGCTCTCCAGTCTTCTCCTATTTTAAACGGTTATTTTGTAAAAATACGTTTAAAGTTTTGGAATAGCTCATTTTGAAAACAGGTATGTGAATAGTCTCAGGTGTGAGATTAGTCTAATAAATGTTAACAGGTAAATTACTTAATTGCTATCTTCTCTAGTGTTTCTATTTGTGTTGTTTGACCTTGCCATTCGATTGTTTTGGCGGTTTAAACAACTGATTTGTATACTAATGAAATAGTTTTGCCTCCAGAAATGAGTGGCGGTTTGCGATAAGTGAGGTGGCAGTTTATAGAGGGAATTTCATGTTTTAACATAAAGGAGGAAATTTGTTATTGGCTTTCATCAGGCAAATAATGAGGGTGGCGGTTTATAAAGGGGCGGCTTAATGAGGTTTGACTGTATTTATTTAAGACTTATAATCATTTGTTACTATAAGTACAATATAAATCTTAAAATATTGTTATCATATATCATTTTATTGTATTTTTAACATTTATTATAGTGTTTATATATGCTTTATGAAATTAAAATGGCCATATTTTTATTAATAAGGTATTTTGTTATTTGTTATAATATTGATTATATAAATTTTATGATAAAAATTTATTTATACTATAAATAAATAAATAAAGAGTATTTTGAATAGGAATTACAAAGAAAAGTAAACAATTTATTAATAATTTTTTTTTCTTTTTTGGCTAGTTTTATAAAGCATTTTTGCAAATAGTATAAGGTTATGTAATGCATTTAATTATAATAATAAATTTTTTAATGTTTATTTCAATTATTTTAGAAATTTATTTTAATTAACTTCCATCTATATAATTATAGTTTATATATATATATATATA
>AYEL01067988.1:0-21701 GCA_000484575.1 Olivierus martensii
TCTATTAATATTTCAGATGCTTGGAAGTTTGCATTGCACGAAAAAACCGCAACAGAACGAGAATAGGTGGCACGAGCAAAGATGTGACCTTAATATATTTATTAATGCTTTTGTTAAAATAATACTGTTATATACACGTGTGAAAATGTGTTCTTTGTTTATAGATTTTATTTTAATTTATTTTATTTTAGTTTTTAAGATTCTAATTATTTCAATTTGTTAAAAATTGTTTTAATTTTCGAATTTGTTCTATGTTCTGGAACACCAAAAAATGTATAACTGTTGGTCGTTCTATAGGCTGTATTTATGCTAGAGAGTTGAAGAGGGCTAATTAAAGCCGAAAACATTCCTCAAAAAATTAAATGTTTCACTGAGGATTAATTTTGGACTGCTTATTAGTGCTTATTGTTAAACCTTAATTAAGACCAACAATCATGCTTGCTGGACCTAAATGATATCACACTATGTTATAAGAAGAAAATAGAGAAAGCTACAGGATGCAGAAGAAACACCCTATTTAACATGATCCATAATGATAAGGACAGAGTGAATCTGTGCGCTATACCTAGAATGTATGAAATTCCATTCATTGACAATGATACAAGTGAACAAAGGACTTATATAGGATACACAGAGAGTTTGTTAAGTAAAAGGATACCTAACATAGTAGGGATATAGAAACAGGTACATTGAATACTGTGCTAGCTCAAAAAGCACTCATAAATGATTTAGACATCAATTGGAATGAGGCTAAGATAATAAGGAGAGAAAATAACCCAAAAAGAGGACATGTGGCAGAATGGAGATATATATGATAGGAAGAGAACCCACATTAAACCAGTTAATTGTGTCGACCCATCAGTTAGTGAGCTGTGCATGGCAGTGGTGCCTGAACTAAGGGGAGCAGGATAATGTTAGTAAAATACAGTGGGTGATTGGTTAACGAAAAAACTGGATAACGAACACTTTCTCAAAAGATTTTTATGTTCAGATAACGAACACAAATTCAGATAACGAACACTTCAGAGAACAAACTGTGGGACTCGCAGACTGATGGAATGACAGATCAGCCAGATGACCACATAGTAAAGCTGTGACTTACCATCCTGGAGGATCCGGGCCCACTCCTCCAATTTTTCAGATGGGGTCCAGGCCCAGCCCGTTGAACTTTATCCTTCAACTATCCAGTTGACCCCATCATGGGTGTTGGCCAGACTGTGATGAGCTCTATAAGTTGCCACCGCTAGATAGAAATATCATCATAAGGATATGGCAGGTTAACTAACCTAACGGAATGACAGGCTTAGGCTTTGGGCATTCGTGGAGATATGGGTAAGGATGGGAGAACAGTAGTTTTTCCCGATTAAAGTGAACTCGGAGACAACTTAAAACAAATCAAAGATTTATTAAAGAAGGTAAGAGAGAGATTTTACAACATTTTGGTCTTAGAATGCACCCATATCAATATGAGGTCAATAGGCTTGGGATTTCTACAATGACAATGCTATTAATCACTTCCGAAAAATCCTGAAGCAGAGAAAAAAGCAATTGACATTGGATAGATTCTTTAACAAAAAATAAACATAATAGACCCATCTTTCTGATGTTTCACCCCTCAAAAAACCCATCTTTCTGATGTTTCACCCCTTCAAAGCCAAGTGACTGTTCTTGGACTGCTCCTCGTCCGGTTTTACTAACCGAAAATTAACGGTAATTAGAGTTATGCTCCTCATTCGGTTTTACTAACCGAAAATTAACGGTAATTTGTTAACGCCATCATAAAAGGAGCTTTGTTAGTAAGACTGATCTGTGTTTACAACTGTTCCTCGTCCGGTTTTACTAACCGAAAATTAACGGTAATTTGTTAATTGAATCATAAAAGGAGCTTTGTTAGTAAGACTGATCTGTGTTTACAACTCTTCGTCCGGTTTTACTAACCGAAAATTAACGGTAATTTGTTAATTGACACTTGTTTGGTTTTACTAACCGAAAATTAACAGTAATTTGTTAATTGACATCAATCTGGTTTTACTAACCGAAAATTAACGGTAATTTGTTAATTGACATCAAATCTTACTAACCGAAAATTAACGGTAATTTGTTAATTGACATCATAAAAGGAAAAGGCGGAGCTTCATTAGTAAGACTGGTCTATGCTTACAACTCGCATTAATCGAATATTTGCTTGCACTAACTGAAAAACGGTATTAATTTTATAAGTCGCACTAATTGAAATCGCATTATTCGAACTCGCACTAATTGAGGCCTACCTATACTTTAGTAGTGCTTTCGATTAGTGAAAATCCTCATCAGCTACAACACAATAACAGAAATGAACAAAATTCTAAAGAACACCATAGTTTTTTTAAAAATAATATAAACATTGTTGCTATAGCAACCACATATTTACAGCTTTTTATAAGCTAAAAATAAACTTAGAGTACTAAATATATGTTGAAATAACAAATTATTGTAAATAACAATGTACTACTAATAAAAATAAAATTAAATAATTCACTGTTTACATAAAATATTGTGCATATATAAATTTTTTAGTAATTTTTTACACAAAAACATAAATTAGTTTTTTCTTATCGAGCACCATTTCCACGTGTTGTTTATTGTGGTTGGATCTAATTTGTTAATTGTATTATGGTTGTTAAAAATCAAAATAGTTTCCGCTATTCTTCCTCTGTTTGGATTTTGTTCTTTACGTAGTAGTTTGGTATCATCCCACTTTACTTCTAAGTCTGCAATTAAAGCTCCTGACAATGTTGTATTAGCAGTTTTATTCATTAAATCTTTTTTATGTTTCGGTAACCTCTTTTTAATAGATTCTGCTGTGTAACCTATGTATTTACCATCCAAATTACTATCTTTATCAAAGAAGGGTATCTGATAAACATCTGGATGTTCCATATCTTTAATTTTATTCTTATCATTTCTGATGAGATTAAAAAGTGTATTCCTTCTATTAAATACGATTCTTTGGCCGGATATGTTTTCAAGTTTACTTTTGTATCTTAGAGATAGTGAGTTAATATCCATTATATAAGTTTTTCTTTGAGTGTTACTTTGGTTGTTATCTTTTTTAGATTTTGTTTTGTTATATTCTTTTATAAGTCTATTGATGACACTCTTCTTATACCCATGTTGGAAGCTTGTTCAGTTATCCATTTTTTCTCTTTGCTTATCCTCCATCGTTGTGCAATGAGTATCAACTATATTCAGTAAAGCCCTAAAGGCCCTAACTTATAACTCCAAGGTTCGTTTGCTTCTGCTTTGATAAATAAAGGAACATAAGTGTTTTTTTCTAAAAATGGAAAGGGCATACTCACCTCTTTGTAACTTAATATTTATATCTAGGAATTAAATTTGGGTTTTGCTTTCCCTCTGCTTAACGAGGGTCAAACCTAGAGCATCATCTGTAAATCTTTTTTCTATATCATTAATATAATCAGTGGCGGCTCGCCCATAAGGACTGCAGGGCTGCAGCCCTCCCACCAAAATGAAAACATTTTTAAATTATTATAGCTATTACGTTACTATACAATTATTTTACAAAAACATATTTTTTCCATTTGTAGTATATTTATTTTTGAATTGTAGGTACTAGGTATCTCGATAGGTGCTCTGTATGTGTGTATTGTATGAGTCAGTGCGATTGCATACTCATCAGGGCTGCAGTCAGTGCAGACTGTGTCACACTGCATAGTCAGTGTATTGAGCAGGTGGGAGTAACCCGTGATATACGTTTTTGTGATATGTATATCGTGGGCTGCAAACATTGCAGTCCGCACTAGGTATTTTAGCTACATATTTTATTATACGCACTACGTATTTTATTATAATTTTTTTCAGCCCTCCCACAAAAATCATCCATGAGCCGCCACTGAATATAATTACATATTTCAAAAATAATAAAAATATCATCGATGTATCTTTTATATAATTTCATTCTGGGATAAATTTCAGGAAGTATCATTTCCTCTATATCTTACTACGAGTTCTGCCAGAACTCCGGCCAAAAAAAAAAAATTTATATATGCACAATATTTTATGTAAAGAGTAAATTATTTAATTTTATTTTTATTAATAGTATGTTGTTATTTACAATAATTTGTTATTTCAACATATATTTAGTACTCTAAGTTTATTTTTAGCTTATAAAAAGCTGTAAATATGTGGTTGCTATAGCAATGATGTTTATATTATTTTTAAAAAACTACGGTGTTCTTTAGAATTTTGTTCTTTTCCATTATTGTGTTGTAGTTGATGAGGATTTTCACTAATCAAAAGCACTACTAAAGTATTGTAAAATTATTATTAAAGTATATTTTCCTGCCATAGAGCTGTTTAATGTTTATTTTTATTGATTTATTATCCGATTCATTCATTTTAATGAAAAATTAACATAATAAAACCAAAAAATAATAAAATTTCTATTATTTGGTACATGAATGTTGTAGTATGTATTTCTAAATTTATGAAAAAGTTTATTTTATTATGTTTACCACATCTCCTTCGCTAACCAACCCTTTCAATATGTTTTAATGGTAAGTACGAGAATGGTTTCAAAAATATACAAAAATATGAGAATTTTCAGTCTTGTACATGATTATTGAACACTAGATATAACAATCTTGGTTTGATGTAAGCTTGTTTTAAACCAGCGGCGGCTCACCCATAAGGGCTGCAGTGCTGCAGCCCTCCCACCAAAATGAAGACATTTTAAAATTATTATAGCTATTACATTACTATACAATTATTTTACAAAAACATATTTTTCCGTTCGTAGTATATTTATTTTTGAATTGTAGGTACTAGGTACCTCGATAGGCGCTCTGTATGTATGTATTGTATGAGTCAGTGCGATTGCGTACTCATCAGGGCTGCAGTCAGTGCAGACCGAGTCACACCGCATAGTCAGTGTATTGAGCAGGTGGGGGTAACCCGTGATATACGTTTTTGTGATATGTATATCGTGGGCTGCAAACATTGCAGTCCGCACTATGTATTTTAGCTTGTATATACTTGTGTCTTATCTCTTTCCACTTTTTTCCAGCCTTCCCACAAAAATCATTCACGAGCCGCCGCTGTTTTAAACTATCCAGTTTTTTTTGTATATTGGAAAAATGTTTGCAGAACCTTATTCTCTCCATATTAAGGATGAAATGCATGAAGATACTTGGGATGATCATTAGATAAACTGTGTATTTGTGAGTACTAGTAAATGGGTTTATGAATTCTCACTCGTATACAGTTTAATTTTAAAGAATTTTTTTCAATATTCTATGTTTGATATTCTTTTAATTTGTAAATTTTTGTTTATATGTTTATATTTTCATGTTATATAATGCTAAAGATGATCAGCAAGACAGAAAAAATTTTGTCTAATAAAGTTTATATTTGTTACTGCTGAAACTAGTGCAAAGTTTTATGCTTATTTTGACTTTTAATGTTTAAACAGTTGTTTCTTCTATTGATATATGCTTAATTTGTCCTAAAGATATAGTGACTATAGAAAATGAGATACTTTCCAATAGATGAGAAAAACATAATTGTAATGATGATAAAAAATGATTGGCTTCTTTTATTTATATTGGATATTTAATGAGAAAAATATTATATAGCATCATTGTGTATATAGCAAATATTATATAGCATCATCAGTCTATGTGGATTGTCAATGTAATAAATTACTTAAAATAATAAAACCATTTTTATTAATGTCATTCATATATTTTAGATTGCATTTTAAATGTGAAAAATTTAGAATGGTTATCAAAAAATTCTTTATAAATCTATTTAGTGAGAGAACTTTCAGCAAAAATTATGCCTTTTAATTTAATTTTTTTGTTTTAGAATTAAATATAACACAATTCCCACTTTTTAAAGTTGATTTTCTTGGAAAAATACTGAGTTAATATAGAATTTTCAGTTATACCCAAATATGAAACTTAGAACAAGCCAGTTTTTTGGTTTGTTCAAGCACTGGCTTGGATAAACCAAAAAACCCAAGGCATTTGTGAAATTGCATTGTTGTGAAGATGGCATTTATATTAAGTTTGATATATTACTGTACTATATTTATTTATTTTAAATAAAAATTTAGATATTTAATAAGAAATTTTGAAATTAGATTTTATTTTAAATTCTAAATTTTAAAATTTTAATTTTTTAATAATACAAATGATGATTATGATGATGATAATGCTAACCAAAATTAATAACTTTCACAAATTACTGCATTTATCCTAAATTATTGAAAATAACATAAGATTTAAGCATTTTATACAGTTGGTTACTAAAAACTTCTTTATTCAGAGTGCTTTCAATTATTAACCATCCTCAGCGAAAAATACAATTCTTGTATTTTTCACTGAGGATGGTTAATCAATTTTCAATTTTTTTCAATAACCAAAATTAATTCATCTAATTATTTTTATAAACTTATAATTAGTAATACTGATTTTAAAATCAGAATTAGAAAGTCAATTAAAAATATATTTTTATGAATGATAAAATTAATGTTATGTTTTTTAATTATAATACAGTCAATTCTTGTTATTCGCAGATTCCATATTTGCATATTCAACTATTCACGAAAATATATTTGTAACCACAAAATCGATTTTTGCAGAGTTTTTCACTTATTTATGGATTCCCACTGTGCAGCAAAAATACTGTTAATAATGTAAACTCTTTCTCTCTCTCTCTAATTAAAAGAAGTTGTTTATTACTAAATGTAGTCTCTGTGTTGTTCTGCTGAAAAACTCTCATTACCTATCTTTGCTCACTTCACAGTCCACAGGTCCCACAGAAGAATGTGACCTTATGCTTGAATGCAGCCTCAAATTTAGGTGCCTACTTCCTGAAAATTTGCTCTTTACACTGAGATTTTAGAAGATCTGAAGCAAAAAGTGACTCTGATAAGGCTGATGCAGTTTTTCAACACAGTTCAGAAAGACAAAGTGTCAGCTGACACATCAAATATCTACCCATCTAAAATAAGATTTTATTTATTACATAGTTAGTGTTTTAAAAAATTAAATAAAAGATTATTGTAATTATAATACTGTATATAGTTCTGTACACTGCATATACCAGAATTATTTGTAAGTACTTTAATACACATTAAATTATGTGTGTTTTTCTGTTTAAAGATATCTTAAGCAAGGATGAAAATGTTGGGAAGAAAGGTTCACAGGAACCTAACTCTGTATTTCCCATAGGCACAATGGTTTAGTATTTGCGAAGAATTTACAGAACTTAACTACGGCAAATAACAAGAATCGACTGTATTTACTTTATAATAAATTTTCTCTTTTACAATTTAATAATTTATCAAATATATATTTGATTTTTAGTCTACACTTTATCCATTTTTGATTGACCCTTCATGTCGAGCTACAGATTGGCTAAAGTTTCATATGAGAAATACAAATTTAGATGTTATAAGTCAACAGGTAAGTTTTTAATTTGTATTAAATTATAAAATAGAAAATATAGTTTGCAATTATAAACAAGATTAAACAGTTTAAATAGAATGAGAAAAAGATTTAATAAACACTTACCAGAAAGAATATCATTATGATATTAAAGATGCAAAAAGACTTTATAGAATATTTCTGCATTTTTTATGAATAAAATAATCATGCCAGACAATATTATAATATATAAAAATATCATAATAATATAGTATCTTATATGAAGATTAATTAATATTGGGCAAAAAAGCAAACAGAAAAGCCTTGTTTTCATCAGAAATTTAATTCTTTTATTCTTATGTATTAAACTTGGCCTTTTTATACAGTTTTTAAAAGCAATATATAAAAACAATGAAGGTTTAGCATATTTATAATATATGGTAATTTCCGTGAATTAGCAGTTGAATATTAAAGAAGGTGCATTTATAGATCCAGTACCGGATTAGGTTAATACGGAGCCTGAGTGGATATTTCTCATGGGACCTCCCAAAATATGGCTTATATGCATAAATAAGTAACATTTATAAATAAATATGCAATTTTTAAATAATCCTTTGACTGCTATTGATGCATAAATGCTTTAGCAATTGTTTCTATTCAAAAATACAAGAAACAACATTATCGGTGAGTTTCAAATAGTCATAAATATTTAATTTGCTTATCAGTGACAATAAATAAAAAATTTATTTGTATCCAAAGCACTTTCATTTGACAAAATGTTACTTCTTTCAACCAAACAGATATACAGCTCTCAACAAATGACAAATGTGATTGCAGTAAAAAAAATTAAAAGGAACTTTAAAAAACATCAATAATTTTGTCAAACAGGTTGCAAAATATAATTGATTCATTATCTCTCAAAAATAAAAAAAACTACCGTATGTACTCGTGTATAAGCCTAGGATTTTTTTCTGATTTTGAAATTTGATTTTTGATCCAAGTATTTTTTTGGCTGGAGAAATTGAAGTAATAAGCAAAACTATAACTTATTGAACGTCTCCTGAAGACCAGGAAGGAAATTTTGCAATATGATACCAGGTAAAATTTTATTTATCCCCATGCGATCAAGCACGTCGCACCGCCGACTTCAACCTGCATCTATACACTGTAATCAGATAGGTGACGCTGCACGGCCCAATACGATGCAATGCAAAAACTCGACAATCAATCAAGAATCTTACCTAGGATTCATATTTGAGTGAAAATATATATTTGTTTTTCATTATTATTTATTAAGAATGTTTTAATTCATTCGTTAGTAATTGATAAATATTTATTATATTTAACTCATTAATGATTTAAAGTAGATTAAAAAGTAACTAAAATAATGTTTAAAATAACAAAAAAAAATATTATTTAAATTCTTTACTGAAAACTAATTTTAGTCTATCAAAAAAGTTCATCATAAGCAAAATCAAAACTTCAAAATCCCACAACTAACGTCTAGAAATCACGTTGCACACGTCATTCTAACAGCACGCTTGGGAGCCGTGACTTAAACATATTTTAAAATAATGTTTACTGTGATAATATGAACTTTTTTTAGAAAAGTTATTCAATTACAGCAATAAAAAGAAAATATTTTTATATAAATTATAAAAATTTATTACTATTCGTTAACTTGATATTTTCTGAAGCTATGTCATCCTAACGTAATGTCATACACCGACATCAATCTCGCTTCGAAGAAAAATTTTACTTTACCTGTTGTGATCGAGCGCATTGCACCACTGAATCCAACCTGCATTTATATAAGTGCATCAGATAGGTGGCTCCGCGCTCCCTGAAGCGCCGTGACGCAGAAGTTCTTGACAATAATCCAAGAATCTTATGTAGGCACGCTGCATTGGATCACTTTAGCTAGATTATTGTCGATAATTTCTGCTTCGCGGCACATCAGACAGTGCGGCGTTGCCTTCTGATGCACTATGCAAACGCAGATTGGAGTCAGCAGTGTGACATGCTTGATCGCTTCAGGTAAAGTAAAATTTTTTCTTTTAAATTGATATATTGGTGTCTATATTATAATAATTTAGTTTATATGTATATATATATTTAAAGTTTCAATAAAATATTTATTTTGGCAAATTGCATTAATATATCGGTAACTAAAAATCAAAGATCATTCAATTTATCGTTTTCGAAATTTTATAGAATTTTAAGTGCTAAAATCTGTGGGTAGGCTTATACATGGGTTACACATTTTTACTGATTTTCAAACTCTGAAGTTGGGGGGTCGGCTTATACACGAGTATATACGGTATTTATCTGATGAGCAGATTTTTGGAATATTTTTTAAGTGGCCTGAACATTTTTAAATTCTCTGCACATTTATCCAGCAAAAATCAAGATCCATGAAGTTTTTGAATGATTTATTTTAAAATCATATATAAACTGATTATTGCAATTGACTATATCTTCATCAATTATCAATAATAACAATAGAACCTTAGATAATATTACTGATAAGAACAGAATTAATGCTTCATTTGTTGGATATCATATTAAAGAAATGCTCAGTTGTTATTCTGCAAATTCTACTTATAACCCATTTCCTATGGCTATGACTCTTCTGGCTTTATATTTAAGTGTAAAAATACGAGTTTGATCTGCTTCAATCATAAATCCAACATCAACTAATAATAATCTATTATTCATTTAATCTGTGAAACTTTTTTGATATTTTCTGACAACATTCACATATAGTATGTGTATTTAACCCGACCCTGTAGAAATGGTGTCTGAGGGACTCTGTGCCATTTATTGCACTTTGTGAAAATTTTCAAGGTCATGCAAAAATTCTCAAAAATTCAGTACCTTTCTAAACTTTTTCATTCCTTTATTTTGCATTAATTCAATTTTCCATTGATTTTTTAGTTTCTCTCTAAAAATTCAGTAGAGTCCTACAGAAACCTATTTTTAATGCATAATTTCTTCCCACTTCTTATTCAATGTAAATAATTCAGCTCAATTTTTAAAAGTGGAAATATATATTTATTAAACTTGAAGATCTTTCAGCTTTATTAAGCCATCTTCAGCACAACGTATAAGAATTCGAACACAAAAAACTTAGCAAGAACATAATTTGAATTTTAAATTAATATTATAACATTGTATGCAAATACATATACTGTATATTAAAAATAATAATAAAATAAATTATAATAAAATAAAAATAAAAAATAAAAATAAAATATTTAGTCATTATATTATTACGTTTTAAACTAGCCACTGTGGCGGTACTACAGAAGGTTGATTGTCATTTATAACGTGATATTGTTTCTTATAATCTTGTATAATTATTGACTCTGCAATTTTTATATCTTCAGATTTTGTTACTTGTTTAATAATTTTTGCCTGGTCCTAGTGGATGGTGATGTTAAATTCATAAAATGCCAGAGCAGTGTCAAAGGTCGCGGCTTCTATCGACCATTTATGTTCTTTAAGCCTCGTTCTGTCTTAATAAGGTTTGACTGTATATAATATAAAACTTATATTTTATAAATATAATAAATTTTCATTTGTATATTATGTTTAATATATATATTATATAGTAAATATTTGAAAATTGTTTAAGTTTCATTTTACTTTTTACATTATATAAACATTTATGATAGTATCTTAAAGAAATTCTATTTTTCAGATTATCAAGTGCAAGAGATAGAGTTGGAAATGCTTTTGGCATTTTAGCAGCTCAATGGAGAGTGTTCAAACAACCATTAAGAACAACACCTGAAAGAGCAGTACATATTATTCTTGCTGCATGTGCATTGCATAATTTTCTTCGAAGTAAATTTAATACTAAATCATTGTATTCTCCTGAAAATTTAATAGAGTTCTTGCTGCATGTGCATTGCGTAATTTTCTTCGAAGTAAATTTAATACTAAATCATTGTATTCTCCTGAAAATTTAATAGACTATGAAGGCATCTGCTCTGGTACTGTGATACCTGGACAATGAAAAAATGAATCTAATGCAATGATCAATTTAACACCATCACAAGGACATAACAATAGTAGAGAGGCTAAGAATATTAGAAATAATTTTTGTAATTATTTTAATACTGTTGGTACTTGTACCAACAGTATTAAAATAATACTGTACAGTATTGTCCATTGCCATGGTACAAGTACCTGTTGGTACTTGTACCATGGCAATGGAAACACTGTGTTTCTGTTAACAGAGCATAGACATTTATAATTTTTTGAATACCATTTGGTATTTGTACCATGGCAATGGAAACACTGTGTTTCTGTTAACAGAGCGTAGACATTTATAATTTTTTGAATACCATGATTTAATCTTGTTCTAATGATGTGTACCCAATCTGGGGCATCCCTGTTTTCTTCTTTACTTTCTATCTTTTGATGCAATTGAGAAAGAACTTCTCAGTTTTCCTAAAAAGTAATTATGCATCAATGCATCATATGATAATTATATTTGCATATCTCATTTTTTGCATGAAAAAATCCACATGTCAATTTGGAGCTATGATGGGCAGTACAAGAATGAAATTTTTAATTATTTTTGGCACAGATTCTAAAAGTAGCTTCTGCCATTTGCTCATAGTGATTGCATTTGCATTTGCCTGATATCATTAGTGAGTATGGATTTTGTATTAGTCAAACTTTAATTAAATATTTAAACAAAAATTAACTAATAATGATTGTCTTTAATAACTAATTGAGTAATTTACAATAAAAATATTCACAATTATTATTTTATTAACAACATATTAATTTTATTATATGACTTGTGTGCATCAAAGAAAGGTGCCACTTCTGTTTTACACTGAGACTGTTGAATATAGACTGTTGTCTATATTCTTATGAAAATATCTATCCAAAATTTTCCTTTTGTATTTTAAATCAAACATGTATGCATAAAACAAAAATAATTAAAATTTATATAGTTTAAAGCTGATTATTTCTAAAAATAAGATATTCAGATTTATTTGCAATTGGAAATAACATAAGCACCTGGGCCAAAATTTGGGAGGTATTAAACAAAATAATAGTGACTTTTATATATTCAATCCTTTTCTAAACATCTTAAAAGAAATTGGACAGTTTATTATGATTTAAAAATTTATATGGAATTTTTGAATTTCATATATAAATTAAGCCTAATTTACATATCATATTATAAAAAAATTTAAAAATCATAAATTATCCATTCCTAACTTAAAATCTCTTATAATCTATCAATACATAAAATCATAATAATGTTTATGATTAACTAAAAAAAGCCATTAGGAATAATAATTTGAAAGATAAAGCTGCCTAAACAAAGCATTTAATAGGGGAATGTTTTTGTTGACATTTAGAATGATGCCAGTAATGGATGTGTCTGACTTCTCCTCCCTAGACAAATAGCAATATGATTTTTATTACAGTAAGAATGTTATTAATTAAATACTCTAGTCAATATGAGTCTTTTTATGATAAATTTGTTTGAATGCTGGCTTATAAAAGTTGTTGTTTAAATTTATATATTATATATATGTGATATCAAATTATACTATAATTAAGGAATAAACATAGCAGAACAGTTTACACAAAGTTTGAGAGAGGACACTTGTAGGAATTAAAAGAATTTTGTTGAAAATAGCATATACCAGAATTAAGGTATGGTACTTTAAAATGCAGATCCAAATTGGCTACATATCACATCAATCTTGCATTGTGATTCTGTTACCAATTCAAGGTTTTAAAAACTTCATTATAGAACATTTTCTAGAAATTATGTTTATTTCGTGTAGACTTTACTTTTAAATACTACTAAGTTTTTTTATGTAAAATAAAGATTAGTGGAAAATTTTTGTATGTAATTCTCATTCATGAATTTATTCTGTTTTGATCCAATGGTTTGTAAAATGTTCTATAGATTTTACTTCTTTATATTGAATGTGGTACTTCTGTTAAGTAATCATTAAAATTATGAAAAATTAGTGCAAATTATTTCAGTTGTAAAATATAAATGTTAAATATTCAGTTAAAAATGCAATTTTAAATATTATATGATAAATGTATTCTCAATTTTTTGCATTATAACTTTATTATATATTCTCACAAATAAAAATAAAATAACAGACAAATGAAAAAAATAAATAATATATATTTTTAAAGCATGAATACATTATATTAAATTAAAAATAAAACATTAAGGACATTTCAAATTTTTCATTTACATATTATTTAATAAGTTCTGTAAGAGGGCAATCAATGTCATGTTTAATTTTCATTATTAATTGCTGAAAGTTTAGTTTTAGCAAATTTATTTTTAGTGGGGTAAACTTTTCAATTCTGCTGCAACATATCTGCCAAAAGTTTCTTCTGTGTCTTCACATTGTGATTGTTCTTTATCTATGATATTTTTTGCACTTTGATACAGTGCATCTCTATAATCCAAAACCTGTCTTTTTTTACTTTTTCCAATATTATTATTATTATTGTATACTGGTCTTTCATCTTCAATGTTTTCTATTGGCTCACATTCAAAGTCATGATTATTTCTTAAATCTGTTTGATTAAAATATTGACAAGATGGAGTATCATTGCTAACTTCAAAGTGCAAAAATATTCATGAATTAATAAATAGGGAAATAACTAAATGATTTATAAAATTTAAGTAACTGACTCACTTCTATTTTAATTTTATTATCTAAATTGGATAAACTATCATTACAAATAAGACTGTCCCTCAAAAACTTCATTTGTTGAAAATATTCCCATCTTGATACATATAAACTATCTGTTCCAGCACCAGACTTCATCTTTTCCGTAATTTTTTTTTCTTTTTTAACAAATTGTGTCCTTAAGTTAGCCCATTTTGCTTTCAACATTTTCACTATACAGTATATAAAATTAATAAAATTTTGCATCATTAATTAAAATATTTTTCTTTAGTTTTTGAGAAGAAAGTAAAACTTACCTATAAAATTTTCTCCAAGCTTCTCTGCTATTTTTTGTAATGTTGTTTCTCTGTAGCTTCTTTTGAAATAATTTTTACAATTTATTAATCACAGATTAGTTTACAATTTTATCTCCTTTGGTTGAATTTAGAATATCTGTCAAGATGCCTACCAACATGTGCTTTTGTTTTCGAAAAGTCACATCAATTTCGTTTCGTGTAAGTCACGTGATATTCGAGCTTAATGTTGATTGGTTATCATATGTGATGAATCGTTTAAAATTCAGACAGTGACCAAAATAAAAATCGTGTCGCTTCATGATCGCTTCATTGTTGTATAGCAGTCATAAGTAATATCACATTACACGATTTTTCACTTGATTCTCATCGCATCTGATTCACATATGTTAAAATCGTGTAGAAATCGCATAGTGTGATACCGGCCTAAGGAAGATGATTGACAATTTCCCAGCAAAATTTCTGCAATAATTTTTGCATTTTTCCTGTGACATATGATTGCACATTGCCATGGAGCAGACACACTCCAGCAGAAAGCATGTCCCTCTGATGGTTCTGAATAAATGTCATAGCTTTATCAATGTTTTGCAGTAGTCATCTGAATTGATGATTTCTCCATGAGACATGAATTCAACCAAAAGACCTCCTTTTCTATCCCAAAAAATGGTTGCCATTATTTTCAGAGTTGAAGACATCTGCTTGAACTTTCTGGGTTTTGATGAGTGTGTGTGCGTGGTGCCATTCGAGAGACTGTTGCTTATACTTTGGAGTGTAGTGTAAAACCCATGTCTCATCACTCATCACAAAATATCCAAAAATTCTTCACCTTCTCTAAGATAACTCTGCAAAAACCACAGTACTGCTGCCATATGTTTTTGTTTGTGTTCATCTGTGAGCATTCTTGGAACCCATATGATATAAATCCTTCTGTATTGGAGGTTCCTGACAATACCATAGACGTCAGATTGTGGAACATTGGGAAAAGCCTCATGAAATTCATCAACAGTGAAATGTCTGTTTTCCCGAATGTGTGCATTGATTCTGTTTTTCAATTCATTGGATATGACTGATGGTCTCCTAGATTTTTTCATTGTGTATATTTGTCTTTCTGCCATTACAAACAACACCACTTATACACATTTCCCTTGCTAATGACACTTTCATCATATACAGGTATCACTCCTATAACACGGTAGATAGGTTCCTAATACAAAAAAGATAGTTACTTTCCAAAAGCAATTAAAATCAAAATAACTTTCTTTAATTCAACATAAGAAACCTAATTTTTATTAAAAATATTAATAACATGAAACATAAAGAAAGAAAATAAACATAGGTAAGACCCTAAAAAATCAATATACATAAAACAAAAAGGAATAAAAAATATACAGCCTATATAACATTTGTGAGGTATTATGGATGTTTAAGAGAACTTTACCTGGAGAGGAGGTGATGTGGGGAGGCCGCCATTTTGTTCCCGACTGTGCAATGTTTATCGGTGTTTTCCAGTTCTTTTTTGTAATAATGTTATAGACTTTATTTCAAGAATTATTAATATGTTTGAGCATTAAAGCCGTCGATGGACGTAATGTTTGGGTTCAATTAATGAAATTTTTGCAACTTTTGTATTTTATGCTAATAGTTTGGATTTTAAAAAGCTTACCGTGGGAGGGCGTGAGTGCTCTCTCTCTCTTTTCTGGTGGATGTCTGCGGCAACGAGTGACTTTTTACGTGACTGTTGGATGATAATTCTAATACTTGTTTTTGGAAACTGTAATTGTGAGGCTGCAACCGTAAATACTGCTATTCAAGGAATATTCTGGGTTATAACTGGTAACTATAAGTATTTACTTTTTGTAGAGAGAGAGAATTTTGCTAAAATTTTTTAATACGTTGTTAAATTGTAAACTATTGAATACTAATAAAAAGTTTGCTAAGTGGTTTTGAATTGTTGAATACTGTCCTGAATTGGGCCGATAAACGAGAATTAAATATACACTTTAAAATTTTTACGTCTAAACGTATAGATAGCGAGGGGGAGCGGCATCAAACCTTGGACAGGTGTCAGAGTGAAATGCCGAACCTGTCACATTCATTTAATAATTATATTTTCTTTACTGCTGTTTTGTTAAAACAAGAACATTTTTTTTCTCTAACAATATCAACTTCACTTTCTGAACTTTTTTATGCATTTAAAATTTGTAGATCTTCTGCTCCCTTTACAAAATCTGTAATCTAACACACTACAACTTGCTAAAAACTAATTGTTCCTTAACATATATCCAAAAAAATTTATGAAAAAAACAGCTTTCTTCTCTTTCATATTTCTCTATTGAAGAATAAAAACTTATTTTTTTGTCCAAAAACTGAACATTTGGAGCACAAAATACTCTATTGTCGCCAATTAATTCAATTTCAAATTGAAAATAGACCGCATGTTGTCCCTCTCACTGCAAACTAGTGAAATTGCATTTATGACTAATTTTAGCAAAGTATTTCCCCAATGATTACATTTTGTGTGTATTTTGTGTCTCTAGTATGGATTTACCAAAATTAATGAAAATGTTTTGTGTTGTAGGAGAGTAAGCGTAATTTTCTAAATGTGTTAAGTAAAAAGTGTGTTGTAGAAGTACCATGTTATATGAGGGTTTCTGCAATTTTCAAAGCATGTTAGAGCAAAACTGTGTTATAGGAGGGATACCTGTACTTTGACAATTTGGTGATGGTTTTGGCAGGTTGAATTTTTTTGACATTCAAAAATCAAACAACTGAATGCACTTCATAATTGGTGGGATTATCGATTGACATGTTTCCTTAAAAATACTGAGAAAAACTTCCTAACTTACTGGATGGTTAGACATACACTGTGAACTTAGCTGACTATCTAAAAATATCATTTGAACTTGAAGTTCAGATCAATGATGTGCATGGATAAAATTTGCAAATGGTTCTTGCTTTAAAAATGACTCTTGTATTTTAATGGATGACAACAGATAAATAAATGTAAGTTTCTATAAGTATCTTCTGTAGATAATAATCAGTCTGAAGGATGAAGTTGTGTCTCATTAATGTTGAGGAGAAATTGAAATCCTAAGAATTTACATTTTACAGTGCAGTTAGTCATTTTACAATGCAGTTAATTATTCATTTACATTTTACAGTGCAGAAGTGTGTCATTTTATTTTATAAAATGACTAAATTCTTTGAAGTCTAATATTCAAAAAGTTGCCAGATAAGTTTTTCCAAAATTTGTAGCACATTATCTAAAATTAATTACTCAGGGTGATGAAAAGTCATACAACTCAAAAATTCATTTTATTTATTTATAACTTTATAAAATAAAATAGCATTGCCAATTGTAGTAATATCAGAAACAAAAAAATCCTATTTAAAAAATCTTTTACAAATTAAACTGTCAGTTTTGCAATACATTGAAATTTGGGTTGTATAACTTTGATCACTCTGTATTATTTAAAAATTACAAATGAATAAATAATTGCTCTGCATTCAAAATTAAGGTATTTTTGTTTAGTTAATATTAATTAATACCTTACAGAAGTTGGAGAATTTAAATTTCCTGTGATTGAAACCTGATCATAGATCATAAGGAAATGAGAATTTTAAGTTCCATTATGTTTGTACAGAGTTTTTATTTACCATTGGTTCAATAATCTGAAATTGTTATTATTTAATATACTGATGACTTTATCTATTAGAACAAAATTTTATTGATAATTTACCTATAAAAGTTGTTTATAATTAAACAACTTTCAGTGAGACATAGAACAATTATGATTTGAAGTAGAGATTTACAATATTCATTACACAAATAAATAATATTGATTTTTATTAATTTGGTAAGAAATATATCTACCTTATAGCTTTAGAATTTAATACAAATGATTTTATTGTCTATCGTAATAATGTAAAAGTATAAAGATGATATGACATACAATTTTCAATGAAAATTTGACTGAGAATTTTGTATAGTTAACACAATATAAAAATTTTAATTTATATTCTTTTACTATTATATTAGAATTATTGTTGAATCAATACATTGTTGAAACATGAAAAACAAATATGAATTAAAAAATAATCATTGATGAAAAATAAGAAGACAAGGGAGTTACAATTCCCTTTTCTTCCTATTTTTCATCAGTGTCTATGCTAAAATCTTTTTCTTGGGGATTTTTAAAAATTAAGTTTTAAAAGTTTAAAGTTTTTGTAAATGATTTTGATTATGAAGAATTTTAAAAGTTTAGCTAAAATATAATTTTTTCAGTTATACAATTGAAAACTATATTCTGTATTAATATTTTTGCAGATAATTAAGATCATTAATGCTACTAACATTTCTAATTTCTGAATTTTAAGTAAAATTGACTATAGCATTTCCTTGAAGTAAAATGATTATTTTATGCACAAATGTGAAATTTTAATTTATAGGACACGAATTGAATCTTGTGTTATACTTACTCATAATTCTCAATAGTTTTGTATTACAGTATAGCAATAGCTTTACAATAATGAAATACAGTTAGTCCTCAATTTACAATGGAGCTCATTTTCCAAAATTTCAAATCCTGCTGTCATAAATCAGAAATGGTTGGAAGTCAGATATGCCCAATATTTATGGATTTCTTATTGCTTATGTTTACTAGGACACACTATATATCTGGGATAAGCATAAAGAACACAAAACTATAAGAATGAAACATAAAAAAATTTTCTTTCCATATATCAGACCATTGAGTTATGGAATAGAATCAAAGTAAATTGCATTGATCAATGGCAGAATTTATTTACACCATCATAAGTATTAGTTGGTCATAAGTTGAGGACTATCTCCACAAATTTCTATTATACATGCTAGTATTTATTCAATTTAAACTTAACACCATGAACATGAATCCACTGATATATTATTTATTATAATTTATTAATAAAAACACTTAAGAAAATTATATTCTTAAATGGCCAAATTATATTTTATGATGAACATACCTAGCTATAAATGAGGACGTGGAATATGATTTTTAATTGTTTAACTGAAAAATTATTTTTAAGCTAAACTTTTAGAATTCCTCACAGTCAAAATCATTTGCATAAACTTTAAATTTTTAAAACAATTTTTAAAAATCCCCAATAAATCTCTTGTCCTCATATTTTTTTATGATTGTTTTTTTAATCTCTTGATTATCAGACATTTCAATTTCCACTTATAATCATTACATACCAGTGATTAAGTAAAATTAAACTTAATTAGTATGCAAAAAGTGAACATGCCGTGATTAAAATTAAAATTAATTGATATGCATAAAATTATCATATCTCACTTAATTTTCTTTGAAATCTTTTGAAATTTTCAAAATTTATAGATTATTTTTCCTCTCTTTCTATGTAAGCATTTTTTGGAATTTTTTTTCATAACTTTCCATTCCATATATGAAATTGTGGAAAACATGATTTTTTTTATATGAAATCTTAGCCATCCAATGAATTATTTGATAACTTTAGATAGCCATATCTCCTCTGAACAAAAACACATCAATGAAGAAATTCAGCCTAAATTTTCAGAAATTATTTATACAAAACCAAGAATTAAGTATTATACATAAAAAAAAAAAATTCCTTTTTGGTTGGAAATTTTTACAAAATATGCATAAAAACATGTCAGAGAACCTAATAAAATTAGAATATGAGGTTAAATTTAAATAATATACAATTAATAGCCATCGAAATTGGAGAATGCTTCTGGAAGTCATATTTTATTGCCCTTATTTGCAAACCCCCTCCCACTGACACATCACCTCCAAATGACCTTGAACTACCTAAAATTACAAAGGCCAATCTTCTGTTTACAAATGAAACAGGAACTACATTTGTTTTGATTTTGAAAATAAATCTAGGGCTGTCTGAAATTCAATCTCTTTGTTTGTTTACATAATTTTCAAAAGGAGGTATTGAATTACATAATAATTTATTAAAAACAGCAATATAATGTAGAAAAATAATTTTTCTTGCATTATAGACTAGAGACTTGTGAGAAATAAAAATTTTAATTCAATCAGAAGACGTAGATTAAAAAATTTTTGTTATTTTTTAATCTACGTCTTCTGATTGAATTAAAATTTACATCTCGAGCTCGCAGCCTGTATGAAACCTGACACCACATAAGGGTTAACCAATACTCCCCTATTATCTACAATATTTTTTCAGCTTTAAGCATTTTATAGCTTATTATACTTGAAAAATTTGATTTTTATTTAAAATTTCAAAAATATCATTTATTTCATCCCAAAACTGGACATCTCGGGCTCGCAGCCTGTATGAAACCTGACACCACATAAGGGTTAACCAATACTCCCCTATTATCTACAATATTTTTTCAGCTTTAAGCATTTTATAGCTTATTATACTTGAAAAATTTGATTTTTATTTAAAATTTCAAAAATATCATTTATTTCATCCCAAAACTGGAATAGCTTTGATGTGTTAAACTAAAAAATTGACAAGATGTGATTTAAAAAATTCAAATTCTACCAAGCAGTTCTATTCAAAACAATATTTTTAAAAATGTAATTTAAATATATCTGTGGGTCAGAGGTATAGGACACTATGTCACATTTACTACATTTTACAGGAGAGCAGTTTGAGTTTGTTTTACGTTGTTCTCCCTTATGGACTTGGTGTTATTTAAAAGCACCATACTCCACCAATTATTAATGTAGCACCGTGTTATTTAAAAGCACCGTAACTCCACCAATTATTGATGTAGGACATAGTGTTGTATACCTGTAGGTAAAGGACGAGAAACCCATATGATTGTGCCAATAATCTCATTTTGGTAGAGGCTGAAAACCCATATGAGATTCTGCCAATAATTCATTTTGGCCACAAATGGACATAGTGCCTTATACCTCCGACCCACAGATATATTTCTGCAACTGAAAAAATTTATTAACAACCAATAGAAATGGACATTTTCATGTAATTAACATGGAAATACCAATTTGCAATAATTGGGTTAATAAAATTGGGAGTGAATTTTTTAATCCTTATATATTTCTTTAATCGCTCTTTTGGCATGTGTGTCAATGACACACTGATATGATTACATCATTATGTCTATATACATCAAAGGTGCTGAGGAGGTTAAAAGCCAAAAAACTTAATAGAAATAAAAAATGTGTTGATATCTCAGATTCAGAAAATGAAACTACTATTAAAATATTTGTTTTAGAATTTCAATTTTAAATTTGTTTAGAATTTTTTTT
>AYEL01067989.1:0-37413 GCA_000484575.1 Olivierus martensii
GATTTGTAACATACAGTAATGTTGTGCATTTTTATAATGTGAAGGTTAGTAATTTTTTTATTTAAAATCAGAAACCTTTAATCACCACTAATAGAACTTAGGATTAGAATTCTGTTTTAATATTAAATCTTCATTCTTTTTAGGTCATTGTTATTTATAATAAGTAAAGATAACTTTCAAGAGATTAAAACTGTCATATCAAACAGTGATAGTTTAATAAGTAACTCTGAATTAGTTCTCTATTTTTCAATGAAGAAAATAGATCAAAAATTACAGTAGTAAGTCTTTTATTTGAAGTAATGATTTTGATCCATTTTCAGAGTCATCATAGATCAAAGTTTTATAAAAAATAAGTTGATTACTCAGAGATGGACTTGTCTTTTGATTGGCACATAAGCTCTGAAATGAAATGGTATCTAGTAGTGCAGAATTGAAGATGTGCTAGTCATTGATTACCTACAGACTCTTTTGCTATGTTAGAATCTTGAATAGGAAATAATAAGTTAGTAGGAATGAAAAGGCAAGAGAAAAATATTAAAAAACAGTTTGAGAATGCAAAGAAAAATATCATAAATTTCTAGTTCATATGACAGAAAATCAGAAAATTGTTTAGGAGATGAATGCATTCTGCACTTTATAATCTAGCATTGCTGATCAAGTAAAGGATATTGATGCTAAGTCTTTGTCAGTAAATAAAAGTCAAGATTTCATTTTTCTGACGTAAGTATAGATGATGATATAAAATGATAAGAGTATTTTTGTGGTCACATGGCTAGAAATATTTAGCAAAATAAAGAAATATAGCAGATTCTTAATAGATTTTGTTGGCAATAACGATAAAATTTCCAGACTTTGCTGAAGCAGCCTTAAAATGTATCTGGTCTCCAACTAATGGTGCACATTCTAAAAGATTTTTCAGTAAATACAACTTAATTGTAAAAGACAGGAAAACTAGAATGAAGATTTTAATGTAGAAATTTTTGATGGCCTTTTATTGGATTTGTAAATTGTTGAATGACTTCTTTACACTTTTAAAAAAAATTATTTTGAATGGCAATTGAAACAAATTAAATCTTGTTGGGACAAAGATTTCATTCCATATGTATAGTTTTATTTTTATATTTTTTTATGTATCTACTTGTTAATAATGATTAAAACATAAATTTCTTCTTTCATTAATTGTCTTTTAAATATAAGATAAAACATCATAGTTCTCTATACAGTCAAACCTGTTTTTATGCGGTTGGTTTTTGTGCGATATTTTTTTTTTGTGCGATTTTTATGTGCAATTTTTTTGTGCAGTATATAAAAAACATTCCATCAAATGCATATAACGAATAAAAATTAATTAAAAAATGTAATTAAAAAAAATAACGCACAAAAACCGACCGCATAAAAACAGGTTTGACTGTATTTTAAATTTTAAAAAAATAAAAAAAAAAAATAAAAAATAAAATTGAAACGCTATGTAACAGCTGGATGCTAAGCCTAAGCAATACCAAAGTTGTAAATGGTGCCACAAGTGGAGAAATTTTGCATGTGTGATGGTCTATTACTGTAATATACTTTGAGTCAACTTGCTAAAATTCATAATGAACCAGCTTAACTATGCAGAAAAATAAAAAGGCAAATGCAAACTAAGAGCGAAATTCTATGTAACAGCTGGATGCTAAGCCTAAGCAATACCAAAGTTGTAAGTGGTGCCACAAGTGGAGAAATTTTGCATGTGTGATGGTCTATTACTGTAATATACTTTGAAATCAACGTTATCCAAAAATTGAAGTAATTTATTAATTAAACAACCTGTAATTATTAGGAATATCATATTAGTGAATATCAATATTTTTAAAAGTTTATTGATTTATTATTAACTATAATTAACCATTTGTATTTAGATGCTATTTATCAAACAAATTTATTATACAGGAAATATGTTGGAAGAGTCCAATATTGTATTAGACTATACTCATTATATCATCATTTTTAAACTTTCAATCTTTGCCATCTGTTGATTTGTTCTGTTTATTTTTCCACTGGATTCATTTTTTAATATTTTGGCAATAAAATTTTTAAATAGTTTTTCCAGATAATAATCTCTATATATATAAAATGCAATGTCTGTCTGTCCTGCATAGGCTCCCGTACTGTTTGACCTGTTGACACTAAATTTTGTAGGGTTACTTTCCATGGCTCTGTGGGTAATTTTTTCCAGATAATAATCTCTATATATAAAATGCAATGTTTGTCTGTCCTGCATAGGCTCCTGTACTGTTTGACCTGTTGACACTAAATTTTGTAGGGTTACTTTCCATGGCTCTGTGGGTAACATACAATACCAAAAATCAAAATCACCCCAGGGGATTGGGCAAATTGGAGTTGTGCTTTCTATCCATCTATTCTGCATATTATTTGACCTGTCAGAATGAAACTTTGCAAGGTCCCTCCCTATTGGTAACATAGGTTAAGTATAAGTACTCTGGGTTAAAATCACCCAGGGATGGGGCGTTTTAAGGTCATAAATTGTGCGTTTAAATCTTTCAACCTGTTGTTTTGACTATTGTTGGCTTTGCAAATTATGAAGTAGGATGCTGTGTCTCACAAACATGAAGTTACCACAATATAACAATGAATGACATCACAAATGTCATCAGTGACATCAATATATGCCACAGCAATGATGTCATAACAATTCTGGCATATGAAGTAGTGATAGATGACTCACAAACTGTTAGAATGTGTGATGACAACATGATATAGCAATGCTGCTACAAAATGTTAGAATGTGTGACGTTAGGGTGCATTTTTAAATTCAACACTCTCCATCAGTGATGTAAACCATGTTTGGTAAACTGTAAATTCACCAGTGACATCACTGTTGTATTCAACACTAACTCACCACACCAACCACATTTGTTCGGTTGATGCTGGTGAACACTGACTTTGTCATTTTTTTAAGATGGCTGCTTTCATTCATAAATAATACATAAATACAATTCCATATAATGATCCCCATCTAATTAAATTGAGCAGTTTATAATATATGCCAGTATATGCAGTCAATTCTCATTATTCGCAGTAGTTGCAAAGTCGCTAATTTTCAAAATATCAATAAATCAATAAATAACAATAATATATCTAACCTAACGGTTTTAACGACTGCAAATTCAGAGTCTGGCCTGAGCTTAGGTTATACTATTTCCTAAAATAAATATATTAAATCAAATCAATATAAATGATTAATGTTTAACTGACAAAAACTAACAACCAGAAAATTTATAACTTAAAAGTATCAGTTAAGTGTTAACCTAAATAGCAAAAAACAATGTTAGAAACTTATATTAATAAATTGAATAAATTCTCAAAACAAATGAAGTTAAACAATAAAATATAAATTTATTTGACTCAAATATTTACAAAAAGTGTAGCCAAAAGCTTTATTTAAGCAATGTTAAAGCACAATTCAAATTATCAACAAAAACTTATTTAATCAAATTCAATATCCCAAATATATCAAATATTCACAATAATATAATCTTAAATTTTAATTACTATCTAATATCTTCTGATACAAATTTAAGCTATAGTTGTCAATCTTTACAAGAAATTCAAATGTCACTCATCAATTCTACTTCAGTACAGAATACTTCAAACACTTCGCTGTATCAGTTGATGCAAATATTTTTATACCAGTGACTTAGTCCCAAGCTGCTTCATTTACATAATGCCATACAACAGTTTCAAATTTATCAGTTTACAGAGTAATTAATTCATTTCATCCTCTTTAAAAATAAATTATGTACCAAAGAAAACATTGATAAGAGATTATTCTTATTTTCTCTTTTTGGATCAGTGGTAAAATTATTTAGATTAGATGCTGTCGAGTTTGTTTGGAAGACTGATTTCTGGTCTGTAAATTGTAAATGCTGAGCCAGAGAATGTGGAAAGTGAGTTAACTCTTAAACTAACGGATCAGTGGTAAAATTATTTAGATTAGATGCTGTTGAGTTTGTTTGGAAGACTGATTTCCGGTCTGTAAATTGTAAATGCTGAGCCAGAGAATGTGGAAAGTGAGTTAACTCTTAAACTAAAATATAATATGTTAAATAAAAATGAAAATAACAATAAATAAAGAACATAATAAAATAATAATAGGATAGGTCAAAGTTAACTTCTTCACATAGTTACGTTCTGTAAATTCTTTGTGAATACTGAGCCATTGTGCCTATGGGAAATATACGAGGGCCGGCTGATAAGTCCCGGGCCTGACAATGAAAACGACATTTTTTTTAAATTTTTTTTGGTGTTATTTCTCAACATAATCTCCAGAAAGGCTAATACATTTTTGTGTTTTTTTTTTTTTTTCGTTTAAAGACTTCGTATTTAATGTGTATTACAGCATTTACAAATAATTACAGTACATGCAGTATATAGTACTATATGCAGTATTATAGTTATGGTAATCTTAAACTTTTTAAAACATTAGGTAATGTAGTAAATGAATTCTTATTTTTGATGGGTAGTTATTTGATGTGGCAGCTGACACATTGTCTTTCTGAACTGTGTTTAAAAACTGCATCAGCTTTTTTTGCATCGCTTTTTGTTTTAGATCTAAAATCTCAGCATAAGGAGCAAATGTACAGGAAGTAAATTTGAGGCTGCATTCAATTATAGGGTCACATTCTTCTGTGGGACCTGTGGATGATATGAACAGACTTTTCCGGCAAAACAATACAGAGACTACATTTGGTAATAAACAACTTCCTTTATGAAAGAGAAAGAGTTTATATTGGTAACAGTATTTGCTGATCAGCAGGAATCTGCGAATACGTGAATAACAAGAATCGACTATATATGATATTTGATTATCTTATGTTTCTTATTTTGCTGATCAGCAGGAATCTGCGAATAAGCACGAAAGTTCTTCGAAAATGGATTTTGTGGTTACAAATAAATTTTCTCGAATACGTGAATAACAAGAATCGACTATATATGATATTTGATTATCTTATGTTTCTTATTAAATGTATATTTTTATATAAATTGTTTTCAAAATACAAAATACAAAACATATTTAATTATTTTACTCTAACATATAAGTTACTTATAAAGGCCCAAAAAAAAAAATATTTTTACTTTGACTGATGATCTATTTAATCCAATGATTTAATCTAAAATGTAGTTTAAAATCCATATCTGAATATATATTTATTATGCTTATATAATTAGAAAATATTTTTACTTTGACTGATGATCTAATCTAAAATGTAGTTTAAAATCCATATCTGAATATATATTTATTATGCTTATATAATTATTGATTTTAATTTTAGTCTTCCATTCATTTTCATTAACTGTTACAATTAATGTGAGATTGATTGCTTATTCTATGTTTTTCATTTCCAAAAATTATGGGATATTATTTTTTAAGATAGTTTTAAAAAAAATTGACTAGCAGAAGAAGACAAAATAACATCCAAATAAGCAGTTACCTTGATGCACAAGGGTTGAATTTGTTTTAGCATCCACTGATGGGTTGTTATGATGTCATTTTAGATATATATCAATGGTGGAGAGTAGTGAATTTAAAAAAAGCACTCTAATTGTGATATAACAATAACATCACAGCAGTTCCAGTGTATGAAGTAGCAAATGGATGATGTCACAAAACATCAGAATGTGTGACATTGTTGTGGCATAGCAATAAGTGTCATCATAAATGTTCCAACATACAACATAATAATGGATGATGTCCCAGAATGTCATCAGAGTGTGATGATAAAACAGTTCTAATGTAACAACTAATGATGCCTCAGAACATCACCACTGCTTAACTAGTGATGTTCTGAGGCATATACAGTATTGTATAGGCTTGCTGTTTAAGCTAGAAAAAGCACATATACAGTATAGGCTGGAAAAAAAAAAAACAGATATAGTAGTATCAGTTGTCGAAACTGTTTAGTTAATCAAATTGTTTGGATAATCAAACATGAGAATATCCAGTCTATACAAAAATATGTAATTAGATCACTGTATTGTATGTAAGAGTAATATACTGTTTTTTAAAATATGAAGTATTGTAAAAGATAATTAATTTAGAAAATAGTTTATAAATAAAAAAATATTTTAAAGAAACGATGTATATTATATTTAAAATTATTTCTAATCTATACTGAATATATCTTTTAATAAATAATTGAAAACAAATACATTTAAAATAGAAAGTAATACTTCAGCAAACAACCAGTGCACTAAAAGAAGATATTTTTCTTTTTTTGGGTGGCAATGATTTGAATAATTGATGTTTGGATAATCAACATTCTACTGTAATTTGAAAATGTATAATTCAAAATCAGAGTTTTTACTCCAAGCACTTTGAATTAAAAAGATTTTTTAATATCTCACCCTACCAGTTGCCAATGCCTCTCCAGCAGCAGTTGTCACAATGTTTTTGCCCCCCTTGGATTCTGACTGGTTAATCTCTCAATTTTTGATTGATAACTTAATAGAGGCAGTTATGGAATGATACTGGGCCAAGCAGGCCATAACCTATCAATAAACAAAACTTGCAATACATATTAAAAAATTAAACATTTTTTATTCAAATTAAATAATTTAAATAAATAAATAGTATCAACAATTAAACAACAAAATTTTACTTATTACAAAACAGCAATCAATTGATTATAGAATCATCAACATAGAAAATCCAAATTTAGATCATACCTGGGAGAGAGAGTAAGATAAATCTATTTCACTCCTTCATTATTATTTATGTCTTTGTACTGTAGTCCTCGTTAGAAGTCCATCAATGGGATGGGACACAGATTCGCCCTTCTCTGCTACATTTTCCCCACTTTCTGTTCAGAGTCTCGAGGCAGAATGTCTTACTTGTGTTAATATATCTTTGTCCTAGGTAAAACACACTGACCTTTTCTTTCACTTTTTTCTTGGGGAAAGATGATGTCTTATGGTTTCTCCTTTTTTTCTTGTTTTTTTAATTTGTCTTTTGCAATACCTGAATGTAATGCAGCTCTTTGTTTGATCATATATTTTCTATGATTTATTATTCTTTCTTTATGCTGTGGAGGACAGAGTTCTCCGGGCCAGGTAATATGATATTTTTATCGTTTGTTTTACTTTTAAGGTTAGTGCAGCTCTTTGTTTGATCATATATTTTCTATGATTTATTATCCTTTCTTTATGCTGTGGATGACAGAGTTCTCCGGGCCAGGTAATATGATATTTTTATCGTTTGTTTTACTTTTAAGGTGTCACTCCGTTCAAATTCCTTTCATAATTTTCGATGAGGTGGGGAGTGACATCTTGTATCCAACCTGAATTCTAGGTTTCCAAGTACAAATATGTGCTGCTTTAAAAAAAATAGGTTGATGGACAGTCTTGTTGAGGATCATTGTATAATGTAGGCCAAGTGATCTCTAATATTTCCAACAAAGTTTGCACAATCTTTGATGATTAATAAATTTGTATTTGCTAATAAATCAAGAAATATCTAAGATTATTATGCATTTATCTGGTTCACAAGATTTGTGCTTCTGACAATGGTTGAATGATGAATGCATTTCCCATTTTGTTAACTGAGATGGAATTTCTTTCGAATGTTTGATTTTTGCATTCTTATATCTCATTTTATTATTTGAATATCTTGTATGTTTTGAATAACAATTGCTTTTGCAAAAATCTTGACTATTATCTATTTTCAACTGATATAGCAATGATTTGTTTCTTTAAACAATGAAAAGTTTGTTTTGACATCACTTGTAAACCCATCCAGATTTCAAAAGTTATGAAAAGAAAAAAAATCATGAAAAATAGTAATAACTTGTATTTTTTCATATATTAAAGAAAAAGTATTTTTTATTATGATAATATATCAAAACAAAATTACTGTCGATCATATATTATACTGCATAGTATCTGCCATTTTAGATCATATTGCTTTGTCAGTTTCAGAATGATGGAAATTTTAGATGTCGTTGTCAGTACATTATAACAGAGATGGGTAGTAAAATTGATTGTATGTTATAATGAAAATACATTAAACAAGTTTGTGCTAAGTTGGATATACCTGTATATATTTCTGTATTCCATATGATAATCTTGTAGTCCCTCTAATGTAATTATTGCCACAGAATGACTTACACCCTCTAATAATATCTATATCCATTAAATAATCTTTCACTCTTTCACTTGTTCAGGTAAACTGCATTCTGACATATGAGAAGGGATAGAAAATCCTTCATTCTTTTGATGGGGCAATCTGTCTTCTGCCTTGCTTTTGGTGACTTCTGTTTTTATACCTGTTCATACAAGTTGTAAAGCATTGCATCATGTTTAAGTGAATAAAGTTTCTATTTTCTATATTGCATCTGGTTACTCAATTAGAATAACAATATACTGAATTTGTTTCAGTTTATAGCTGGTTCATACATGTTGTTGTCCGTAATCCATGATCTTAAATCTAATATCACAAATATTACTGATTTGAGAATCTCTCTAGTTGTTTGATGCCTTCAAATTTTACATACTTATAAGTTCTGATCCAAGATCTATATAATTCATTGGTTCTAAGATAAAATTTCAGATTTAGATGATTTTTCATTTATATAATTAATTTAATATAATTATGTTGTCATAATTTACTTATAATTTAATTCAAAATACTAAGAAAAAGTATATTGTTATGTATTTATTTAAATGATTTTCTTATACTAGATTTAATAAATTAATTTTGAATTTAGGTTGCCAGTGATACATCTCAACAGCAAACATCAGGTCAAGGTCAAGCAACTCCTTCACAAGTACAAGTACAAGTTCAACCAACAGTACAGGTATTAAATAGCATCAAAGAATCTAGATTCAATTCTAGATCTCACATATCATTTTTCAGGAAGGATCTAGATCTGGTCAAGCTTGTATTCTCATCCTCCACTTGACAGTTGATCTCTCTAAGGATATGGCAGCCATGATGGTCATTTAAATGCCTACCACTTAGTAGATACTAAGTGGAAAGCATATTAGACCACATAAGAAAAAACTAGGCCATCTAGTTGATTGGCTGCCATTATTGCAAAATCATTGATGATGGACATCATAAGTATGGATTTACATTGTAAATATTCACTGTCATAAGTATGGATTGTCATTACTTCTTATATATATTCATATACAGTGGTACCTTAGTTAACGACGCATGCTTTGGTTAACGACTCCTGATTATGTGAACTTCCAACAAAATAGATCCATATTGATTCAGAATATAGTTTTCCTGCCATTAAGAGAGAGTATTGAGCTTAGTAGGCGGAATAGAAATTTCCCGGGAAGGAATTGGTGGGAGTTCTAAGCAAGCGTACCATGTCAATTTTAAAATTAAAAACAATAATAATTATAAAACGGAAAAATTTTTTTAATCGATATTCAATAATAATAAATGTAATTTGCAATACAGTGAAACCCCGCTCGTGCGTTCCCATATCGTACGACTATATATATTACTAATTAACAAATTAAAGAATATTTACAAGGTGCAGTGACAGAAGTCATTTCTACAGTACAAGATACATGGGTGGATGGGTTTTCTTCTTTATTTACATAGCATCTTTCTTCTCCAGTAATTAAATCACATGGCGTTCCCTGCATTATAAATTTTTTTCCATTTTAGATTTCATAAGGAAGTATTAAATCTATGACGACGACAATCATAAAACTTTATATCAGAAAATTTTTTAATACAGTTATATAAGCCTGGTAATATATATATATATATAATTATATAAATTTTGAAAAGTTTTTTTAGATTAGTGCAAAATAATTTTTAAAACAACTGTTGATGTGCTTCACGTTCCAGACCATTGCCATGTTAACACGACAAAGGTCCACCCTCACAGTGTGTGTCGTCGGTATGCATGGCAAAGGCACTCAAGGGGTTAATTACATCCACCCTGTAAATCCATTATAAGATTCAGCAACATAATGAACTTAATTAATCAACTAGTTATAAAGTTACAGTGGTACCTTGGTTAATGACGGCCTCGGATAACGACGTACTTGGTTAACGACGAGTGCAGATGTCATGACGCTGGATTGCACCACTTATATACCTAAAAAATTGCTGTTACTTCACGTAAATTGGTGGTGTAGCGGTTAAGGCGGTTTCCTGCAGAACTGAACATAACATCGAGTTTCCCTCATGTACCTTTTTTTTACATGTGAAAAAATTAAAATATTACTAACAATAAAACTTCAGGTAAAATCACATCTTTTTTTTCATAATTACAGTTGACAAAATCATTCTTCAATTATTGTTCGATCTCTTTCTCGCTTTATGTCACTCACTCTCTAATTGTAATTCACAATACATTGGATGATAAGTAATATATAATATAATACAGTGGTACCTTGGTTAACGACGGCCTCAGATAACAACATACTTGGTTAACGACAAGTGATTGTAAGAAAAACATGTCTTGGTTAACGACACAGGCTTTGGTTAACGACTTCTGATTATGTGAACTTCGACAAAATAGAGCTCTGTAAAACACCTAATCATCGCATCACATGATTCGTTAGCTCAGTTGTTAATCGTTATTTTTTTTTATCACAATCAATTCAAATCCGACAATATCATTATTAAAATTAATAAAATTATAACCATATAAAAATATATTTAAGTAAATGATAATTAACATATAGTAATGAAAACAAATTATTTAATTAATTAAAAATTTAACTAAATGATAATTAATATATAGTAATGAAAACAAATTACTTAATTAATTAAAAATAGATGTGTAACATTTCACTACTTTTTAGTTCCTTAAAGATGATTTCTAGAAGATTATTATAAAATCTGATTCTATTGTTTGTTTGTTATATATTACATGATATCTGCAGGTATCATGTAATATATAATATGCAAGTATCATGTATTAATAAAATATGACGTCGCAGTTTTGGATTCCATTAGATGAAAAAACTGTCTGTCCGAGATCCTACAGTTCATATAGACAATAAATCGGCGAGTGCATGCCATCAAAAGGCAAAATCAAATCTTATCTATATAATAATCATTGAATCTATATGTTGTTAATCAGTGTTTACAGGGTTTGTTTGTCAAGAAACTCTGAAGTGAGCCCAATTGTCCTTCTGGTGAAGATTGATTTTAATTGTCAATTAATTGATTTTAATTATCAATTAAAAACTATTTTCACGAACAATTCATTTTATTAATGTTATTATTTTGTAGCAAATATAATAAATAAATGATACTTTACATATTTTTAGGAATTTTTAAATGAATTTTATCTGCATTTTTAATACTTACTATGGTTGAGGGAAGGAGCCAGAATGAATTAATCAATTTTCAATTAAATCCTATGGGAAAATCGCGCCTTGGATAACAATGGTAATCCTGGAACGGATTACCGTCATTAACCAAGGTACCACTGTAGTAATCCGTTCCAGGATTACCGTCGTTAACTAAGGTACCACTGTATTTGGTTTTTCCGAAAGTTTCTGTCACGATCTGCATACACCTACTTTTATAACTTTCTTTTTTTTTTACAACTTTTCAATGCGAACAAAACTTATTCTACGATAGCTAGATGACAAATGTAGAGAATGATAAAAATATCTAATTGTAAGACATAACATTGCAAATCTGGGAAATTAAAACTAATATTTACAAGTTGTATCTTCAACATATTCTGAAACCCTATGTGGAAAATAACAAATTTTGCATAGTAATGGATTTGTGGGGTGGACAAACTGACATGGTCATGTACGACTTTATGTTCACAAATGATCAAAACCAACTGACTTGCACGGTAAAAGTCATAGAACTGAAATGCACAACCCTGTTAATTTGCCACAACTTTGCCAACCCTGTGATGTTTACTTCTTCTGCCAAGTAAAGAACTTTATTTCAAAATTGTAAAATTGCAGTATACTCCTCAAAACACAGTGAGAACTTCATAACCAAATGGATGCCATAGCAATTCATAGCCTAATACATAATCAGTTGTCGGCACCAATATTCCAGGCAATGCTATCCTATGCATGGTATGCATCAAAATTGATTACACAGTACGTATATTCATGAACATCAATCAAGTTTATTTTCTGAACACTATTGGGCAGGAGAGATGCGTATGTGCCAAAATAGCTTTTATCCAATGTGCTTGGTGCAGGAAGTTCATTTGCTTTCATTGTTTTTATGACAGATATCACCTGATGCATTGTGAATTATGATAATTAGAGAGAGAGAGAGAGAGAGAGTTTGTCAAACATAAGACAAAAAATATGTGATTTTACCTGAAGTTTTATTGTTAGAAATATTTTAATTTATTCACTTGAAAAAAAGGTTTGTAAGGGAGACTTGAACTCAATGTTCGGTTCTGCAGGAAACCGCCTTAACTGCTACACCACTGCTTTAGTTGAAATTACTACAATTTTTTAGATATACAGGGTGTAAATTATCTCCTTCAAAAAACTACACTACGACGTAGGAGACGAATTCAGGTGATTAAAGTAATATAAGACACCTGGGGTCGCAAATTGCAAGCAACGCTGTAAATTGAACCTCAAACTAAGCTTAATGGCGTGGGTTCGAATGATGGTAGCGTTCTTGTACAGTCGTCTTGCTGCCAGTGCACTAATTCGTTGTTGTCAACTGATCCATAAGAACAGTGTACCTTATATTCTTGTTGTCAAACTGATCCATAAGAACAGTGTACCTTGTCGAACTGGTTAACTAAATTAATTAAAGTCAATGGCGCAATTTTTCTGCAATGACGTTGCAGCTCTTCTCCTTCACCCCACCCAGGCTTGCGATTTGTGACCCCAAGTGTCTTATATCACTTTTTCCGGGCTTGCGATTTGCGACCCCAAGTGTCTTATATCACTTTAATCGGGGTTTGTGATTTTCGACCCCAGTTTGATACCAGTTTGACCCCAAGTGTCTTATATCACTTTAATCGCCTGAATTTCGTCTACGTTGTAGTGTAGTTTTTTTGAAGAAGATAATTTACAGATCGGAAGAGCGTCGGTAGTGTAGTTTTTTGAAGGAGATAATTTACACCCTATAAATAAGTGATGCGATCTGGCATCATGACATTTGACTTTGATTTTTTTAAAAATGAAGGCATAGTGACCTAAACCCTTTTACATGAATTACTTTTCGATGGCCCCTAACCTGTATGTTAAAGCCAATCGAAATTGGTTGGACGGGGTTGTGGCCTCCCCTTGTAAGTTGATATTAAATAAGATCCTATGGTATCTATAAAATAGTTTTATAGTTAAAAGTTTTAATATTAGAATTATAATACATAACATGAAAAAATTAGTATTTGAATTATTTACCATTGCTCTACACCATAAACACCTCCAATCTTGTAATCGTAAAACACTTCCACAGGTTTTATCACAAACAGCACACTTTGCACTTACAGGAAGATTTCCTTCTAACCACTGATGAGGCATTGTAATATTCTGTAATTAAGAAAAATACTTTAGAAATCCATGTACTCTAAATTATGTAATGAATATTTTATAAAATTTTTATGAATACTATAGTACAGTTTCATTATGAATATAATCTTTTGATTGGATTTTTGTTTATATTCGTTTTAAATCATAATGTCTTTAAAATAAAATAATAAAGCTGTGGCCCCTATACAGCTCCAATCAGATACACGACCGTTTACAGATTTACTATATGATGAGAATGTTTTTAAGATTCTGAATAAGACCTTAAAACACGGCAACCGCAGAATAGCATGGAAGAGAGGACGCACTATTTTTGATAATCTGAGGAATGGGAAAGATAAAATCCCGTTGAATAGGAAGGCAGGTATGTATTCCATCCCTGTATTTTTCAATGATGATGGTTGTACCTGCCACTACATAGGTAGTACTACCTGTAACCTATCTAAGAGGCTAAATGAACATAAAGCGGACATTTCTAATGGTAAACTCAACATTGCCCTTGCACTCAATGCATATGAGTTTGATGTTAACCATACAATGGAACAATGTTGATATGATAAAGCCTACTCGTGATCCTAGAGGCTTGACCACCCTTGAATCAATCGAAATAGAGCGGAGAAGATCCAGGCACGGTATCATTAATGACAACACCTCTGTTGAGCTCCCACCTTCATGGAAGAGGTGTGTGTATAATATGCTATGAACCCTCTAGCCTATTGCTTTTACGGTGTTCCTTTATGTTGAAATGTCTGCGTTTTTCTTATTATTTTATTTTCACTGTAGGACATGGTTTGCTCCACTTTTTCAAATGTTTATTCATGTTGTATATGTATATACTATGTTATTTATTCTGTGTTTATATATAGTTTTATTACTTTTAATATAATATATATACTGTTATTATTAATGTTATTTTTAATATTTCTACTCTATGTGTGTAATATGCTCGTCCTAGTAAATTTAAATTTTGGGGTAGTGTTCTAGAATGTAAAACGTTCTATTTGAATATGAATTATTTATTCTGAACTGTTCTGCTAGTGAACTGTATTTAGTTAATGTATGGTACTGAAGAGAAGCTCTAATGTGGCTCGAAAACGTTATACCATATTAAAATTATTATACTTGCTAGTAATGCTATGGTTTATTTATTTGTGAATTTAAGCAAGTAGTTTTCTTTAATATAATAATAAAGTAATATATAGTTTTCAAAATTAACTGCTTCAAAATTCTTAAAACTTCATAAACAATTACTTTTTATATAAAATTATTTTGATCTAAATCCAAAAATATATTTTGAATAAGCCAAAACAGTTTATTTTGATATTTAAAATAGAACTAGATTTCCTTCATGTTATGAATGTTATTTTACAAATTTTCACATTAACCAATTATATTAATAAGTATAGTTTTTAGATTTGCATACATATTATTTTCTCTTATGAAGAAGTTATTTCATGATTGATTAGTTGATCTAATTTAATTTGTTTAAATCAGTGATTGTATTTTGTTCTATATAATAACCAATATAGAGCACTAACGGCAGTAGTGACTTCTGCCATTAGTGCTCTATATTGGTTATTGTCTTAATGTTATAGGCAGTTTATATAACTTGTTACAATTGTTCTATATAATAATTTATAATCACTAATTCATATCATAATAAATTTTTTTCATATATTAGTCCTCAAAATGGTTTTGGTAAAAAATTTTTGTTATTCAATTGTTTTATTACTAATTTAATTATATGTATAATTTATTTTATGATTTTTCTTGCTTATTTTCTTCACCAACTGTGTCAGACATATTTTTATATCAAATTTACTGTTGTATAACATTGGTTTTACATTAAGACAAAATTATATTAACTCCCATTGACATACAGCAGACATTTGGCATCTATCATCTAATTATCATATTTGTCAAAATCTTTTGCAAATATGACAAAGCTATTCAACATACTCAACTAAGAATATTTTATCCAACAAACAATATCAAACTGCATTTTCTTTTTATATTTTTTTAATTTATATATTCTTAGTTATGAAGTCTGTTATGAACTATCAATTAAATACTTTAGCAGGGTATAGCCCTTGCATTTGCTTAATATTTTATTTTAGTTCCATTTATTATTATTTATATTGAATAGTTAGAAAATGAAATCAGAAAATAGCTGAGAAAGTTCATTTAGAAAATGGATTTTTTTTTTATTTTTTATGTTATTTTCATAAATTTGATTCTAATTTGAAATTCAAGCCAAAATTCTTGTTCATCATTCTACATTTTATTCTTTATATTTGTCTATAGGCATTCAAATGACAAACAAATACATCATGGTCACTTTTAATTTCTTATTTAAAAAAACAAACAATTATTGTAACAGATTGATCAATAGACAGAAAAAAGCTAATCATTTCAGAGAGATATGGGTACAGCAAATGATTGACAGAATTTTATAATGAATGCCAGAAACAGAAAAATCTAATTATAATACAATAGGTTCCTAACTTAAGCAGCTTCAATTTATGTAGTTTCAAAGATATATGAATGTTTTACTCTTTATTTTTGTTGAATTTCCATAAAATGCAAATGAAAAATTCATTAAACAATTTACTTTTTTTTCCAAATTTACTGCTTATAGCTTTAAATTTTCTTTTCTATGCTTAAAATATGCTCATAAATTTCATTGGTATTCCATTTGCTAATGTGTCTATTTGTATATATTGAAGTTAAGCATTGTTGGACTTATGCTTAATTTTTTGAACAAATAACTGCATAACTTTTGCATAACTTGGACCTACTATAATTCAGCCAGTTATATAAGAAAAAATATTAATTATATTTTAACTTTAATGTTTCCACCATCTAAATGGCCTATTAATTGGCAATGGTTTAATCAAACTGTTTCTGATATAGGCCATGCAGATTAGAGTTTCACTAATAAGCAAATTGACCAATTATCAATTAATCAGCCAAATAGTTATATTTTAAAGCTTATTAATTGGCATTTAAACTTAATCAATGATATGATCAATAAATTAATATATATTCCACAAATTGTATAAATGCAAATAGAAAAATATACTATTCTGTAATAATTTATTAAAAAAATAAAACCTTACCAAATTTCTACCTGAAAATGTGAATAACTGTCAATTAAATACTTTGGCATGGATTTATCATCTTTAACTAGAACATGTACAAGTCTGTTGCTGTGATATCATCCATAACTTAAATTATAAAATTAGTTTTAATTTAAATGAATATATATAACTAAACTTCCACTTATTATCATAAAACCTTAAGTCCATAGAAGCACAAATTCACAGTGGAAAAAAAAAATTTTTTTTTCCACTGTGAATTTGTACTATAACAGACTTAAAGTTTTCAGTTTTAATTTGTCTTTCATTGTGTAAAAATGTCTAATTAGTTCAAAAGAATCAATAATTAGCATTAAAGTAGTGTCAACAATTTTAATTAAATAAATATAACATTTTCAGTTGAAGACTCAACCCTCTTCAGTATATCTGAAGAGGGTTGAAGAGGTTCAGAATTTACCTCTTCGGTTGGAAGATGACTGTCTTCAGTACTTATACCAGTAACAAAGACTTCAGTATACAAATATTAATAAAAAATAATATAGAAACTTTTGGAATATATTTGAGCAAAGTTTTTTATAAGTTCTTTTTAACTGCAAACTTCCATGCATCCTCTGATTGTTGATTAATTACATTTCTTTGTTCATTTCTCTTCAAGATCAAGATTGCTCCCTTTATAAAACTTTTTTGTGGTTTTTCTATATTATTTTTACAACTCTAACATTATCCAAATTTATTATGACATGATATTTGTAGAATTTATATGACAATACTATGAAGATAACTTTTCATTATGACTGCTTTGTGTTCCAATAGTATATTCTTTAGATTTTGCTTAGTCATGAGTCTATATGATTTGAAAGAGAAGACATCATCATATATGCAGCTGTACTCTTTGACATCTATGAAATAAATATGGCTAAAAGTTTAGAAGCAAAACTAAAAAAAACTAGCTCCAAAGAATAACCCAATAATATATAGTATGTTAAGAAATGATAAAGAAATGTATAATAAAGAGCTGCAGACAGGTATTTACATAGTCCTTTTGCAAAATAAAGATCAAAACATTTCTGAAGAGTACATAGGCATAATTAAACAAAACTTAAAGGATAGATTACTGGAACACAAAGCAGACATAACAGAAGGTCACTTACACATGGCATTGTCATGTAAATTCCACAAATATGAAATAAAGTTTCTTGTAAAGATCGATGATTGTTTGAAGGTTGTATCGGAGGTGGAGGTAGTAGACTTTAAGTAGTATTTAAGGTTTATTCCTTGTGGAGTTTGGATATTTGAATTGGATTAAACCAGTTTTGTTGGTTAATTTATTGTTGCTTTATTATAGTATCTAAAACACCTCGTCATCACATCACGTGATTCGTTACCTGTTATTCGTTAGTTGTTAATTGTTATTTTTTTTTATCACAATCAATTCAAATCCGACAATATCATTATTAAAATTAATAAAATTATAACCATATAAAAATATATTTAACTAAATAATAATTAACATTTAGTAATGAAAACGAATTATTTAACTAATTAAAAATAGACGTGCAACATTTCACTAGTTTTTAGTTTCTTAAAGATGATACATCAGTTCACTAGTTTTTAGTTTCTTAAAGATGATTTCTAGACGATTGCGGTTCACTAGCTTTTAGTTTCTTAAAGATGATTTCTAGATGATTATTATGGAACAGTTCACTAGTTTTTAGTTTCTTAAAGATGATTTCTAGATGATTATTAAAAGTCTGATTCTATCATTTGTTTTTATATATTACGTGATACCTGCAAGTGATGTGATGTCGCAGATTCGGATTCCATTGATGAAAAAATACATCTGTCCGAGATCCTACAGTTCATATAGAAAATAAATCGCTGAGTGCATGTCACTCACTGTTCGTTGGCCATCAAAAGGCAAAATCAAATCTTATCTATATAATAATCGTTGAATCTATAAGCTGCTAATCAATGTTTATGGGTTTGTTTGTCAAAAAACTCCAAAGTAAGCCTAACTGTTCTTCTGGTGAAGATTGATAATTAAAAACTGTTTTCATGAACAGTTCATTTCATTAATATTAATTTTTTTTACAAATATAATAAATAAATGATACTTTCCATATTTTTAGGACATTTTAAATGAGTTTTATCTGCATGTTTAATATTTACTATGGTTGTGGGAAGGAGCCGGAACAAAATTTATCAGTTTTCAATTAAATCCTATGGGGAATTGTGCTTTGGATAACGACAGTAATGCTGGAACGGATTACCGTCGTTAACCAAGGTACCACTGTATATAAGTGGTAATGACAATTCATACTCTTTTTTTCTTTTGAAAATTTCTTTTTATCAGATATTAGAAACTAGACATGATTAAAAAAAAATGACATTTGGTTTTATGGTAAATTCCTAATCTCTCATTATGATATTGTCCCAAAGTGATGAATGGTTCTTGATGTCTATCATTCTATCTTTAACAGTATGTTTTTAATAATGATATTTCACTGTATAATCAACATTGAGGAAAATGTCTGTTTAATGTCATCATGGTCCATTCTTGGTGGCTAAACACTTCTTTGACTGGTTGTTGTCAACAATTGCTACTTTACAATCTGTTGCATATGTGACATTTGAGACCCGGCACCCGTGCCGAATTCACCTGTCAAGTTGATATTCTACTCGAGTCTGTAATACCAGATGTTATATTTAATTGCTGTAGATTCTTGCCTGAGTTGTCCTTCTGTAAACAGGAACACAATGAAAATTATATAAATCCAAATAGTAGTAAATAAGACATTTATTAGATACAATTGGGAGAATAACCGTTTATTCCACATTATTGAATTGGTGTTAGTTGATTACTTTAGTCCTCCACAAATATCAAATACAAAACTGTAATAACAAACACAGTTTATGATGACAAATAGTTTGATGAAATCACAGCATAGTGAGTAACAGAGGACAAGGACCGGAGGAACTACCTGATGGATGAAAATAGATGATTTAAATACTAACAAATAATTTTCATAATTATATGATAGACCAAAAACTGCAGGTGGAACGCGGTTTTGCTTCCTAATCCATTATCTTGGACATTCTTTCAGCAGCAGATGTCTATTGCACAATGGAATTCCAAATATTCTATCCGTATTTTCCTATTTGAAAATAAACAATATACTTACATTTTTTTTATTAATCTTGTTTTAGTCATTACTTATTCCATGAGGTTGGCCAAGGGCTGAATTCTCATATACATATATAATAATAATCAAAAATTATTGTTAATATGTAAAATAATAATGTTGAAGTCATGAACTTTCAATAATTTTATTTAAAATTTTTTTAGATATGTATCTTAGTTTTTCTGTTTGTAACTTAACTTTTTTCTGTAGTGTAATTACTTACTTTTGCTGCAAACTTAGGAAAGTCAATATAACTGATGCATTCCACTTTTACCTAAAAAGTGGAATGTATCAGTTACATAGTCTTCTCTCTATAGTATTTTCTTAATTTTAGTTATATAAAATATTGGAAGAAATGAGATATAAATTTTTCTAATTAATAGCAATGAGCATTTAATTAACATTAATGTATTGCTTTTTAATAATCTCTTGAATATTGTGAGTTTTGATAGTCAGAGAATCTAACTTTCATTTAAAGTATTACACTATAATAAACTGTGTTCCATATTATGATGGATTAAAATTATGACTGAAAATTTTGAATGCATCTCTGATGTATATTAGGGATCTCCTGTAATTTTTTTTGCTTGTTAAAGAAATACAGATTGACTATTAAAAATCCGACAACCTCAGAACCTGAGGATTGCTGGATTTTTCGAAAATTCTCGATTTTTTGATGTATATATATGCTGTATATATTTAACAGAAAAAGATTACTTGTACAATGGTTTAAATAAATAATATTAAACACTAAATGAAAAGCAAATGAAATTTTATTGTTAAATAACTAAATAAAAGACTGTAGTTCTACTGAATTTTAATTTGTTATTGTATCCTCAAAAAAGTTAAAAGAATTTATATGATACCAATAAGCAAAAAAAGCCAATCTGGCAACCTTGGTTGCGAGCATGACTAAACATCTGATTCTGAAGTACAAGGCTGTAAAATCATAAACAGCACCTCCAGAAAACAATGGCGCGCCAATGCGGTAAATTTAAAAATGTGCTCTGACATTCATGCCGGAAAACTGATGGAACCGGAATATTGATTGCCAGATTTTTGATAGTCAACCTGTACAACCTAATAGGATCTTTTAACTTTTCTTGTACTCCTTTCATTTTCTTTCTTCTTTTCCATTTCTAAGGTTAAACCATTGAGTACAGCCTTCTCTCTCTTTGCCTTCCAGTCACCCTGTATATAGTTTTAATTAAAGACAAACTTTCATTAAAATATTAAATATTTGTTTAATTCATTTGATTATTATTATAGGCTGCAACTGCTTCCCAAGTATTGCAACTTCAACAACCTGTACAAGCTGGTCAAGTACAACAAGCTGGTGGAATACAAATTGTACAACAAGTTATTAATAGCAATGGAGAAATTCAACAGATACCAGTAAGTATGATAACCTTATCTTTGGAAATCTATATTCTTTTAGTTAGAATATTGTATTATCTTTAGATAGAAAATAAGTACGAGAAGTCCTCGATTCCTAGTATCTGTTAGAATATATAAAGCTAGAGTAATTGAGGAGTGATAATCACAGTTCTTTCCAGAACTGTGATTATGACTCCTCAATTTCTCTAGCTTTATAACTAATTGCTTACTTTAATTGAATGTGTCTTTTATTTCAGAGTGATTAAAATTAAAAAATATATGACATTGAAATCATCTTCAGTGGAATAATCTGCTTATTGAATGTACAAAAATCTATTAAATATAGGCATTTCTCAATTTAGGAATTCCTGCTTAATAAATTCCCAGATTTGCAAGTTTTTTCAAATATGAAATATTAAAAACAATTGAAAATATGAATATTACTTGTAAAAATATAAATGCCAAACATTCATAAATAAGTGTTTCTAACCATGTGCATAGCTATGTAGTACTGTATTATTGGATTTGTAGAAATTTCATCTGCTACAAAATTGGAAAAATCAATAATATGAACATATTTATATTGATCAGATTGACAACAATATTTTTTTCATATGTTTACTTAATTTTTATGCATTTTATATATATATATATATGATTACTTACTATAATTTCCTTTTATAAATCAATCTAGTTCAATCTCTAAAAAATATAAATAAATTGAAATCTTAGTATAAATTATTTCAAGAGGTAAAATAATGATATTTATTGAAGTAAATATATTTTTTTATAATTTTATTTTTAAAAATAGGAGTTATATATATCCTGAACAAATTGAACTTTGTAAGACTTTTATATTTTAAAAACAAAATTCAACCCTGGATAATTATAAGTCTACTGCAATTCTGGTCTGGCAAATTTTTTAGGATGATTATTTTGCAGCTAATTTTGGGCAACAATATCAATATTCAACTTCTGCATTTCCAGCAATCTCATGCATACAGATCAGCTTTCCACTCGTTGTTTGCAGCACAACTAACTTTGTACAGTTTAGTTTTTGATTTTTATCATTTAATTCCATTATTTTATATTTTTGCTAAGATTCAAGTAATGAAATTAGGTTAAATCATTTATACTACAGAATAAAAGCTATTAAAGAACAAAAAAACCTCAAATGGATGTTATTTTTAGTTATATGCATTGCTTTATGATTAATATTGTTGTTAATTAATTAAAAATTTATTGTTTGTTGGAATGTTATATTTGATAAGTATAATTTTTTGATAACTGGTAGTCTACTATTGTAGACTACTAGTTATCAAAAAAATGTGATGCAGTATGATTGTACCTTGTTCCCAAGAAAGTTTTATCTTTATATTATGATATTTTGATGCAGTGAATTTGGCAGTTTTGTTAAGTGCCTATATTTATTCTGATGGTGAATTGGTTTCTGAAAGTTTTTAAATTATAATCTACCTTATTTGTTTAGGCTAAACAACTCTCTCATTTTAATTTTTTTTAAAATAAAAATTGAAATTCTTTTAATTTGAAAAAAAATAATTGAAAGTAAATATATTTGTAAATAGAAAAGTATTGCCATACAACAAACCAAATCTCAAGTAAATATATATATAAAATCTAACAATGTCAAATTAAATCTTTGATCTTAATGAAATAGTTATATGACTATAAATAAGTTTTGACTAAGATTAACATCATCTCTGAATTAATAAACAAATTAAGAATTAATGAATGCATTTTATGAATTAATAGTTATCATTTTTTAATTAATTTTATCTAAAAAAAAACTTGCTTTGGCCCACAATCAAACCAGGGACCAATGTCTGTGATTAATTTTAAATTTTTAATAATAATGTCTAAAGAACCAATCTGTCAGATGGCTTTGGTGGTCTAGCAGTTAGGACATCAGGACATTAACCTAAAGATTCCAGGTTCTGTTCCTGATCAAAGAAAATATTTTCTCTAGATAAAATTAATTAAAAATTATAATTTAAATATTATATAATTCACAGATGGAACTGCTCAATCAAAAATTATTTCTAATCATTAACTATTGTGGGACCGAGGACAGTATTGACACAGGCTTAGGCCTAAATATGATAAAAGTCAGGTTCTGACACCAGTCGGGTACATAGCCGACAAACGAGCGAGCGGTATAATCTATTTAGTGCATGAGTAAGGACAGGTAATAATTGTGCTGTTCGGCAAATCGACACAAAGACTACGTTCGTCGAAGAACAACTTCCTCTATTCAGAGAGATCTCTATCACAAAATACTGTGATCGATGATCGCACAAGTGAGAAAGAGATACCTGTATTATGAGGACAGTATTGACACAGGCATTAGGCCTAAATATGATAAAAGTCAGGTTCTGACACCAGGTCCATAGCCGACAAACGAGCGAGCGGTATAATCTATTTAGTGCACGAGTAAGGACGGGTAATAATTGTGCTGTTTGACAAATCGACACAAAGACTACGTTCGTTGAAGAACAACTTCCTCTATTCAGAGATATCTCTATCACAAAATACTGTGATCGATGATCGCACAAGTGAGAAAGAGATACCTGTAGTACAAACTCTGTAGTAACGGCAATGTCTCGATCAATAGTCTTTAGTGCTTATTTAACAGTCTTTAGTCCTTATTTAACAGTCTTTAGCCCTTGGTGTGGAAACGAAAGGGCACACACTGGGTGGTTGCTTGTTGAACTGAATTATAGTCTGTCGGAAGAATGATCAACTTGTTCCAATTGGAATTGGCTGGTAATGCAAAATGTCGTGGCAAACTATGTCGCTACTTCAGCGGGATACAAAGAATTTCCGCAGACAGACTGTATACTCTAAGAGTTGAAGAAACTCCGGAGACAAACGGGAATGAATTTTAAGAACCTCAGAGTACAGGCGTTACGGAGCAAATCGCTGTGAAACGAGCGTCAGATACCAGCAGGAAGTCACCTAGAACTATCAGTTGCTCCCCATTGAGGGCGGTAATGGCTCTTATATACCTGAGACCTTCTTCGACCCTTTTTTCCTGGGGATGTTTTTATCTTTAACTTACGGATGGTTCAGGTATCATTTCTTAGATTTTGAATTGACACCTGAATAGACCATTTCGTCAAATCAGATACCAGAAGGAAGTCACCTAGAACTATCAGCTGCTCCCCATTGAGGGCGGTAATGGCTCTTATATACCCGAGACCTTCTTCGACCCTTTTTTCCTGGGGATGTTTTTATCTTTAACTTACGGATGGTTCAGGTATCATTTCTTAGATTTTGAATTGACACCTGAATAGACCATTTCGTCAAAATTCATTATTTAAAAGAACAATGACAAAACATAACACGTCCTGATCATATTGCAGCATTGGCGACAAATTCCGTAACTCATCTCCGTGACAATAAAAAGGGGTTAGCTGCCGGACCCTACAGTATTCTGTTACTATAAAGTGTTTAATTTCAGATTGTTAGGCCCTTTTGGATTAATTACATATAATTAGAAATAATCAGTTTATTAGTTTTTATTTTTTAATTATCCTTTAATACTAAAAAACTTTTAATTTTATGTTTTGTTAAAATTTATAGGAAAAGTTATTAATGAAAATAATGAAATGCTTTGTTAAGAATTAATTGTTGATGTATTTAATAATAAACTAAGTACATTTTTGATTATTTCTGAAATTTAAATTTATGATAAATTATTGTATATTTGTAGATCCAATTAACTCCAAATCAGTTACAATTAATTCGGATGCAAATGCAAGGTCAGAACCAAGGACAACCCATAATTCTTCAGGCTGCTCCTTTATCTCAAGCTGCAGCATCTGCTGTTCAGCAAACTGCTACACAGGTAATTTATAATTTAAAAATAATAATTTAAAATCAGATAGTAAAATGAATTCTGATACTTTATTTTTAATACTTTTTATAAATAGACAGTATATCAGATTCAACAAGTACCTCAGGCACCTGGTCAAGTGACAGCCACAACTGCTACGCCAGTCTTTCTGACTCCTGCGACTGGAAATACTACAGCTGCTGTACAGATTCAAGCAGCTACTATAGCGCAACAAGAACATCAAGCAACTACAACAGTAGATGATGATCAACAACAGACATAGTGAAGGCCCTATAAATTTTAACAAAACATAAAATTAAAAGTTATTAATGAAAATTATGAAATGCTTTGTTAAGAATTAATTGTTGATATATTTAATAATAAACTAAGTACATTTTTGATTATTTCTGAAATTTAAATTTATGATAAATTATTGTATATTTGTAGATCCAATTAACTCCAAATCAGTTACAATTAATTCGGATGCAAATGCAAGGTCAGAACCAAGGACAACCCATAATTCTTCAGGCTGCTCCTTTATCTCAAGCTGCAGCATCTGCTGTTCAGCAAACTGCTACACAGGTAATTTATAATTTAAAAATAATAATTTCAAATCAGATAGTAAAATGAATTCTGATACTTTATTTTTAATCCTTTTTATAAATAGACAGTTTATCAGATTCAACAAGTACCTCAAGCACCTGGTCAAGTGACAGCCACAACTGCTACGCCAGTCTTTTTGACTCCTGCAACTGGAAATACTACAGCTGCTGTACAGATTCAAGCAGCTACTATAGCACAACAAGAACATCAAGCAACTACAACAGTAGATGATGATCAACAACAGACATAGTGAAGGCTTCGTTCTATTATCTTCAAGGACCAGCATTTAGAAAAAGCTTCAGTTTATAGATTTATCAGAAAATCATTTTCATTTGAATCAACAAAAACATATCTTTCATAAATTTATTTTAAACATTCCATACTCATTAAATTTTAATACTTATGGAATGTTTTAACTTTTTATTTTGATACATATATTAAAGCACACATCATAAGAAAACTCTGTTTTGGACTCAAGATTATATACTGTGCAAATTTAGTAAAGATTTTCTGATTAGCATCTTTTTTCTTTGGATTAGGATCTGTATGAAACAGATACATCTGAAAAGAATTAACAAATGAATTTGAAAAAATTTTTCTATCTCAATAGTTTGTCTGATAGAAATTTAATCCTTATTCATTTGTTAATTTTGATTTCTAAAATAAGCTTTTTTTATAATATACCAAAATGAAAATCTTTTTATTACAATCAAAGACTCTTTTATCAATATAAAAGCCTATATATACTGTAATATGGAATTTTTAACAATATAATTGAAATTTTCGTAAAATCAAAATGAATGAATAATACTTCTGTTATATACTGATATTCAAATGAACTAATTTATTATTACAAATTCGTTTAACAATATATTTGTTTGTTATTGTTGATTTCAATGCCGTAATTAATATTTTGCAATTCGTGTAAGATTCCAGTAACATTATACATTGTGTATTACATAAACTGCTTTTTTTGGTGATGACCTTTTCTCCACTCTGTACAAATAAAGGGCCAATAATTTTGTTGGATTGACAAAGAACAAAAAGATTTCTGCTGGCTTCTCTAATAGCTAAAGCTGGTTTTTTCCAACAATAATTTTCTATTTATATTACTATGATTAGAATTTAGTTTATTGTGATTATTTTTTCGTCTTTACCTGAAAAAATAAAATTATTTAAAGAGCAGTATTTTTCTATAAATTTTGAAATCAATCTAATTTAATTAAAAAAGTCAGGAAAGAGAGCATATATAAATTATTTTAGGTGATCTCTAGAATAGAAAATCTCTATCAGATTTATTTTTCAATAATAACAATACTGATGTTTCTTTGTGAATTTTTGCATTAAAACACAACTTGCATTGATATTTAAATAATTAAATTTCTTTAAATTATCACAGCAAATTGTAATATATGTTGCAAATTTAATTTATTAAAAGAATTTTCATGAACTGAACATAAAATTGAACATTTACAAAAAAAACCTTACTTTATAATCTGACAATTTAGAGAAACTTGTGAAATTTGAAAAGTGACAGAATCAAAACACTTTGGATTAAATCCCTGTTCTCTGGTGAAAGCCATTCTCTACAAAATTTATAAAAGTTCTGAAGTTTCCTCCTTGATCATTTACAATTTGGTACTTTTCATCAGTAATTAGAAAATTGATTGAGGATATGGCATAGAAAAATATGGAATGATTACATGCCCTAAATGCATTTTACAAGTGGTTGATACAGTATTTGTAACTTCCTCTGAACTAGCAGGACATATTTTTTCCCCATAACAATATAAATTTGTTTCGTTGAGGAATGATAAAGGGATTTGCTAATTTATGACAGTCAAATGTGAATTTGTTAATTTCTGAATTTAAATTCATTGTATTATTAATTTTCAGTTATTCTAAAATTTTTATTCTCCAATAATTTTCTGAATGCAGAACTATAATGTATTATTTATAAAAGTGTATCCTGTTGTAATACATAATATTTTTAATAAGTTTGAGCAAAGTATGAAAATCGCCGAAATGCATTCCTGGAAATAAATTTATAATTAGAACAGCAGTTTTAATGATAGTGAATGAAGCATAAAAAATATTTATTGAATTACAAGGTGATTCGAATTAAGGTTATTCTGTTAAGTGCCTTTGCAGAGAACCAATGGCGAAGCTTCTTCAAATTTCGTATGCACACTTAAGATCTTGGGGAAAAGATTAGTTCCGGAAATCACGAATGTTTAGAGTGCCTGTCTCCTCAAACCGACGACAATGCATCGCACTGACTGTGCCATAGGGCCATTTCGTTAATTTTTTAGGTGTCCGTACGCGCAAAGTGCGGCAGCTGCATCTTCACCGTTCAGGTAAATGCTTCAGAAGCAAAACGCACTCGGGCAGAATCAGAACCATCGTGACTATTAAAGATTGATATTATGCATTCGTTTTACACGATATAGCTATCATCGTGGATGTATTATACATATCCATGATTATACATACATAGTTGTCATATAAAGTTCGCATTATACAAATTTTACCGCTCGGAGTGCTCTTTATTCCTTGGTGGTTTTTGGAACATTATTATGTAAAACTTCGCTATGGGCTGAAATGTGTGCACATCAAATTTGACGAAGCTTCGGCCGTTATTTCTTTCAACAGAAGACAATGAATAGGATAATTTTAATTTGAATCATTCTATACATAAACTTTTAGTTCTATGTTAGAGGAAAATGAGTTTTAGATTAAACTGCCAAATCAAACAAGTTGGGTGTCAGCCACTTTTAGAGTCCAATATGAGCTGGTTCTTCTTTTTTCATTAGGTGACGTCACTTTCCATTCAGTAATGATCACTAAGGGACGGGGCTAATAACAATCCTGCCACAAGCTGCCCACCCGAGAGAGCCTGTTGCAGGGTTGAGGAGGGACTAGCTGTTTGTAGAGAACGGATCCCCATGAATAATAATTCCAAGATTTGGGGGCCGGATAGCCGCGTGGTAAAGCTTTGGCTTACCACCCTGGAGGATCGGGTCCCACTCCTCCAGTTTTTCAGGAGGGGTCCAGGCCCGGCCCGTTGAACCCCATCCTTCAACCATCCGGTTGACCCCTTCCATGGGTGTTGGCCAGCCTGTGTTGGCTCTACAAGTGGCCGCCGCCAGATACAGTATATCCCATGAGGATAGGGGCTATAAGTGGCCGCCTCCAGATATAGAATATCCCATGAGGATATGGCTGCCTACAAGTGGCCGCTGCCAGATACAGTATATCCCGAGAGGATATGGCGGCGTAATCTAATTAACCTAACCTAACCCCTAACCTAACCAAGATCCTCTAGCATGGAAAGTCGAAGCGTTTCCATGTAACCAATCTTGCCTATAGATAAGTTGACCATCACCTGTGATGGGGTCAATCGGAAGGCTGAAGAATGAGATTCAACACTGCGTTCGGAATCCTAAACATGAAATGGACAGAATTGAAACCAGTAAGATGGTAAGCGATTACTTTATCACAAACTAACCTAACCAAAATGTGGGATTAGAAAATTGAATCCAGGTCCTCTAGCATGGAAAGTCGAAGCGTTTCCATGTAACCAATCTTGCGTATAGATAAGTTGACCATCACCTGTGATGGGGTCAATCGGAAGGCTGAAGAATGAGATTCAACGCTGGGTTCGGAATCCTAAACATGAGTGGACAGAATTGAAACCAGTAAGATGGTAAGCGATTACTTTATCACAACTATCCTCTGAACGGAAAATCTTAACTCCTATATCTGCTGATACACCGCACTATACAATAAGTTTTTGCACTCAACATCCCCTAATATTTGGCATCTTTCCACATCAACTTCAATATTCGCCACTTCTTATGCTCTGTTAACACTACAATTTATCCCACCCAATTTAGTTTCATATAAGAGACGTCACTTCCCATGCAACCAACACTTTCAATTCATCTAGCAAGTCTGGGACGACAATCAATGCCACCATGTCAGGTAAGATGGTCAGGACCATCTTAATCCACGTTAAGGTTACATTTCATATAATAGGCCGGATAGCCGATGGAAGTATTCTCTGCTTCCGTCCTGAAGGATCCGAGTTTAATTCCAAGTCCCACACCCAGGGCCGGATTTACCAATAGACCGACTAGGCCGCGTCCTAGGGCCCCAAAACAATCCATTTTCAGCTTTTATATACTTTTAATAAGAAAAAATGGGTTTTTATTAAAGTGCTAAATAAAAAATAAAATTGTAAAGATTCCTTATAAGTTATAAGGAGCCTTTAAAATTAGACGTAGCTGATTTGAATTTTTAATTGTAAAGGTTCCTTATAAGTTATAAGGAGCCTTTAAAATTAGACGTAGCTAGTTCCTTATAAGTTATAAGGAGCCTTTAAAATTAGACGTAGCTGATTTAAGTTATAAGGAGCCTTTAAAATTAGATGTAGCTGATTTGAATTTTTACCCCAAAGGCTTGCTTGTCCTAGGGCCCCCAAAAATGCAAATCCAGCTACCCCAAAGCCTTGCTCGTTCTAGGGCCCCTAAAAATGCAAATCCGGCTCTCAAAGCCTTGCTCGTCCTAGGGCCCCCAAAAATGCAAATCCGGCTCTGCCCACACCACAAATTTTTTAAGAGGTCCAGGCCAAACTCATTGATCCCCATACTCCATCTAATAGGAGTTATTAAACCCCATCCTCCAATCTCATCAGGCGAGCCGGATTAGCCGCGTGGAAAAGCTTCGGCTTTCCACTCTGGAGGACCCGGGTTCGAGTCTCGGGTCCCATCCCTTGAAAATATTTATCATGGGGTCCGGGCCCGGCCCGCCGATTTCCTCCTCCACAATCCGACTAACAAAAAAGTATGGACCGTAATAAAAGTCCAAAGGCATATAGGGCTGCGAGTTCAGACCGCTGTTATAAATTGATAAATAAAATTTCCATAATAGAAACGTATACATGCCAAAAGAATAAAAATTAACAAATAGAAGTTCAAGAATATTGTATTATAAATTGATATTGCATTCAATTTTTAATTATTTTTATCAAAATGATGGAATACTTAATAAAACAAAGCATTTCGAGTTTAACTTAAAAAATTTTATTATAAAAAATTATATAAAATAATATCAGAATAAATTCATTATAAAATTTTATTTTTATCATTTCATTTAATACTATATGTAATTAGTTTTATTGTTAAAATTAAAAGTATAAATAGTTGGCTATTTTTTGGTGGTCAAACGAGATAACGTCTGGAAGTTTTAAGTGAGCGAGAGTATTTGGCTGTTCATTCTCTCCTAGGGAGGACGTGCTTAGGCATTGACCTGTGGGAGATTTCTATCCTTTTCCATCTTTATTCTTTGTACTTATTTCTATCATTTTGTTTTTGCGTTTTATTATTAGTATAATTATAGTTATAATCTTATATTTATTTTAGGATTTACATTATAATCGTATATAAAGATGTCAGACGTGGAAGGGTGAGTAAATTTTAAATACAATATGTGTAGTTATAATGTATTATATAATTAATTTATAAGCCACTTAATGTATAATTGGCTTATATTTAATCATTATCCTATACAACTTCCCAATACTGTGATTTAATTGACTTCTTGTATCCAATCTTAACAAAAATTCCTGAAGCATTAATTTTCGTATAAATCTACAGCGAGGCCTACGAAAATACATCAATCGAAAGATCTGTGTATGTATATAATTTTCCCAAAGAACCATAATTGTTAGTTTTCATTTTCATTACTCATTGTTCATTTTCTGTATTCATTTTTTGTTCTGTATTATTTTCATTCATGTGGCAGTAATGTAAAATTGTCTCAATTTTTATATATGAAATTTACTAATTTCATTGCATTCTAAGTTTTATCGGCATGTTTTAGTAATTTTTTACAACTTTGGCTCCATGTGAAGTATAATCAGGTAGATTGAACAAACATAATATAAAACTACATATGACACATTACTTGCAGTATGGTGAAAAGGTGAATTTGATATAATGATTTATAAAGTTATGAATAATTAGCACTAATTAGGGCAGCAACTGTTAACTGCACTAAACTGTATTAGTTTGGAATGAATCTTTAACTGTGTGATTACTGGCCTCCTATCACAGATTCATTCCAAAAACTAGTGTGTCCGATTTCAAGTTTTCCAAATGGCAGCACACATCAGTTTAGGTACTGTGTAGAAGAATAATATAATTTCATCGCTTTTTCTCAATACCAGATAGACATGCAGCACTTTTGAAAAATTTTCTCTCCATATTTTTTATTGGTATTATTTTTGTTCTTTTATGGTGGTAATATAAAATTGTACCACATCATCAACTGATATACTTGATGTAAGTCATTTTTCTCCAGATGAGGCATTTGGTTGAAACATATCTTTGGTAGGCAGATATCAGCAGATTATATTGGAATCCTAAAAGATTCTGTGAAACATTCCTGGATAGACATTTCGAGGGCACAAAACATTTTCAGCAAGATAACTGCCCAGTTCATGTCTCAAAGAATACCTATGATGGTATGAATAAAACAGAATTTTTATTGTGTTATCCCATGGACAGCAAGGAGCCCTGATTTTAAATATTATAGAAAATATATGACTGATGATAGAAAACATTGCTTATGATCACAAGCAATACCAGTCAAAGAAGAATTTATGGAAGCATTGAAATCTTCTGAATTATTGAGTTCTCAAGATAGTTACAAAATCAGAAACTTATGCCAAACCTATAACAACTATTAGAAGTTTGGGATTTTAAAATGAGATCTTGCCAAATAATGATCCTAAACAGCCAAACTTCCCCTAGCGGTTTATTTTTTTTGAATTAACTGCTAAATTAATAATTTTTACACTTTGGTGCCACCATCTGTTGGATTAATAATTATTAATTTAAATTTAGGCTAAGAAGGTGGCACCATCTGTTGGATTAATAATTGAACTTTAATTTTTAAATAATATATGGTGCCACGGTAATTATGCAGTATCACTACTTTTGCCGATAAAATAAAAAATTTGGTCACGTGACCGGAAATGACGTCATCGGGGGCTTAATATGACCTCCGATAATGGTGCATGCACAAAAAAATCAAAATAAAAAACTAAAAAAAACAGGCAAAATTTAATACCGTGCCTCGTCTACCGTCGGGTCGCCGCCATGACAGTAGCAGCACAGGTCACTGACAAACGTCAATGGTTATCACTTTTCTCTATGCACGTGGTTCTTTGAGAGGGTCGTAACTCTCATCAAGTTCCATACATTGCACTAAATTTAAACGAATATAAAATAAAATACATCCTTTCGTTCCTGTATCGTCCTGATAAACATTCCTATGGTCGGATTTTTCCAAACTTTTTCGACGTGGTTTCGAATTGTTGGCGCGTAATGTTCTTGGTCTGCGGTCACGTGATCTCTCATCCGGATGATCTGGCAACACTAAATTTTCGTTGAATTCGTATACAGCATGGTTTATCGTATAATAAAAAAAAGGATTTTGGCAAAAAACTATGTATTACAGTCTAATGTATAGTTTTTTTGGAGTGAATCTTCTATTCACTAATGATTAGAGTCTAATCATTAGTGAATAGAAGATTCGCCGCCCACCGACTAGTGTATAAAATACGAATCGACAATTCCGTTGTGTTAAAGATTCACTCCAAAAAACTATAGGTCTAAATCTAGGTCCTTTCCTGAAAAAGTGGAGGGGTGGGGTTTTTACACTCAAGTAAAATTGCTTTGCTGAATAAAATTAAAAGCCAACCATTTAATACAAGCTATCGTAGACTTATTGAAATAAACCAAAATCTACCATAGCGCGCCTACTACAACAAGAAAATCAACTGCGTAAGAAGTCCCAATTAAGCGGAATCCACTGTATATACACAAACTTATTTCAATAGGAAAAGTACATAGTTGCAAAATAATTCATTTTTATATTTTGGCTACAAATACTTCAAATCCGCTTGTTTTGGAGCAGAACCTCGCAACTTTTTAATCTTCAAATCTGGCAACACTGCGCTTATTCTCCATGATTCATTTTACTTGTGCTTTCTACAAAGCAGTTTGGATATACTCGCTGTTCTATCTTCTGACTTACAGTAATGTTCTGCTATTCTTTTGCTGATGTTTCTGGTTGTGTAGTCTATGTAATTTTCATACGTTCCCGTATCATGGACGTATTTTTGATGAGAATCCGGTAAACACCGTTCTTTCTTAGGTGTGGTATCTCATCTTTGTTGTTATGTAGGATATTAAATAGAGTATTTCTTCTCTGGAAGATTAATTTTGTGTTCATAAATTGTTCTGTTTTACTTTTTGTTTTTAGTTATGATAAAAACAACTTAGCATAACTGAGATATGACGTTGTTGCTAATAACCAAAGTACTAAATTCTATGAGTGCAACAATAACATAGCATGCCTTCCAGAGGCAAGTTTTGCAAATTGAGTTTTGAAATTTTACCAGGTGAAAGTGCCAAAACTCAATTTCAATTCCTTTTATATCACTTTCACTGCTCTATATTCACTATTTTCATTTCTGTTTCCGTTGTTATTTTTTTATTTTTTTTGATATTTCTTTGTAAATTATTTATCATTTTTCCCGTATACTCGTGTAGTTTTGCTTGTCCTACTACCCATTCAAATTCTGCTTTCTTTTTTCGGACTGTGCCCAATGGGTTTCTATGCATTTTAATAGTGCTCTAAATGCTGCCGTTTTATGGGACCATGGTTCGTTTGAATCTGTCAGTATAAATATTGGGACATAGGTGTCTTTCCTATATACGGACGTTTCATATTCACCATGTCATTTATGTAGTGTCGGTATATATGTAGTTTATTACTTAATTGTTGTACAACAATTAAGTGATAAACTACATATATACCGACACTATGTAGATGACATTTTTGTAACAACAGAAAGTAGAATACATGAACTAAACTTAGAAAATGAGTTGAGATGACAGCTTAGGACTAACCTTAAAGTGTGAAAGGACGAGTACAACAACTGTGAACTATCTAGATGTGATGATAGATATAAGAAATGGTGAATACAAAACGTTTGTATACAGGAAAGACACCTAGGTCCCAATATTTATTCTGAGAGATTCAAACGAACCATGGTCCCACAAAACAGCATCATTTAGAGCGCTATTATAGTACAGAAACCCATTATAGCACAGACCGAAAAAAGAAAGCAGAATTTGAATGGGTAGTAGGATAAGCAAAACTACATGGGTATACGAGAAAAATGATAAATAATTTACAAAGAAATATCAAAAAAATAACAGCGAAACAGAAATGAAAGAACAAAAAGAAATGAAAATAGTAATATAAAGCAGTGAAAGTGTCCTAACCACTACTAAAAACAAAAAGTAAAATAGAACAATTTACAAACACAAAATTAACCTTCCAGAGAAGAAATACTCTATTTAATGTCCTACATAACAACAAAAATAAGGACACAAGGATGGACTCGGAGACTACGTCTGTAAAAACAAACATCTTCCTTTATTGAGTCGTATCACCATTTTCAGCATTACAATCTTCAGTAAATAATTGATTATTGTATCTCATAGGACTGTTACTGTATTTAATAATTTTCATAACTGCACTAAAAAAACACTGAAATGAAGAAAACTGATGAGCTTAAACACTGCATCTTAAGTGGAAATAATGTCATAAATTATTAACAATAATGTCATAAGTTGAAATATGAAAAAATAATCTTGCTTGTCCAAAACTTATTTTCAGTAAGAGTGCCATAATTCTGTTTAGTTCCAACTAGATTCTTTTAAATTTACTTCAGGATTGGTATAAATAAGGTCATAATAAAGATGTAATATCTTTATTTATGACATACCCAAGATTGTAGTAATCTTGGATAGTAAAGTAACTCTACCCAAGATTGTAATAATCTTGTATAGAGTTACTTTGCTAAAAGATTGTCCTATTTCGAAGTATGACAATCTTGAATTCAAAGTATGATTATATTGGTATGTGTATTTCTCATCATTAATGCCACATGTTAAAATACATTAATGCACCAATAGTTATTTAATTTACCACTGATAAACTCATTAATTTTAAAAAATTTGATTGATATATATATATGTGTGAGGCCCGCAGCCCACAGAGCCCGCAAAATAACGAAAGAGTGGTTCTCAACAGGCGAATGGCCTATGAGCGGCATGAGATGTGAATAAGGATGAGTGGCGAGAGTAAGGACACAAGGATGGACTCGGAGACTACATCTGTAAAAACAAACATCTTCCTTTATTGAAGAGAGAGATTTTTTTACATTAAATAACCGACAATTTATGTCGGAGGACTAATACCTCGAGTATAGTCAAGTTTCTCCACATCGTTCAATTGGTCAGGACTTTCTCTCCTTCGGGAAGCGGCGAGGTGCAGCTCTCAGCAGGGTCCGTGTGTCAAGGTCTATGACTTTCGTCGATGGTGGAGGATAACTTGAACGGAAAGGGTGTCTTCGGATTTTTGGAGAAAACAAAATGCTCCAAAGATGAAACGGAGGACGACAGTCTCTTCTGATGAGGCGCTGACGTTAACTGGCTGAGTCCGTAGACAAGAGCTAACAGTCTGCTACCGTGAGTGTAAAAGCGTCCGAAACTGTCAAAGAACAACGTCCGACTCTCTTCTCTGACGCTGACTGGAACCACTGCTTTTTTTCTCCACCAAAAGGAAAAGGTGACCATCTTATAACTTTGCCAGGAACCGACTGAACTGTCTGGATTCCCAGTCTCTCCCTCTTGATAAAAATAAACAAACATGTTCTCTCCCTTCTCCCGGGAAGTTGGCACTGCGACCTCTGTCGCATAATTTCATATAACCCCTCGAACACCTGCACAATACTAGAGTTCTTTGTACAGTTTGAATTTGGTGTGTTTATTATTCTTTTCGGGGAATAGTGGAGATCGGGGTTTTTGGGACCGGCTGGACGAAAGTTGCACTCACCCGATATGACGATAAAATTGTCAACTCCGCTAAGTCACGATCGGGTGAGAAGTGATGTTCTCCAGCGGGCCCTGGCCCTCAGACCACCACATATATATATATAATACATTAATATGTATGATAAAATAATAATGTGCCAACTTGAAAATAATAAATTAAATACTTCTTAATAAAAAACAATGTACATAATTATATATATTTGATTGATATATATTATATATATGTTATATATTATATAGATATATTAACATATTTTTTATTAATATATTACAAAAATTATTGTACTGACTGCATAACTACAAAATATTGATATTTTCTGTAGTTTGCAGTCATGCAACATACAGCTAGTAGGTAAAAGCAAGGTGTTGATCACAAGCTTATTGTTTTATTATGTAATTCACTGTTATCATCTGTATTATAAATTTTAAATGCATGAGATGATATATATAAATCAGGAGTGTAGTTAAAGAAGTTTTCTCATTCCTCTTGAAGAGAAGCTAATAAAGTTAATAATAATAATTAATAAAAAAATAATATATATATATAACAGATCAATCAAACTATAAACTATATACATATATTATGTAAAACTTAATAACAGTTAAGAATTCCAATAGAAGAATGTGAATTCTATAATTTGATTTAAATTGAAAAATAATAGACTTTTGTCTTATTGTTAACAGTTATATATATATAAAGATTAAGGTTATCAGTGCTTAGATGTTGACAGTGTCTAGAATTATTATTTATTAATATTATATAATGTGCTAGTAATAGATTACTTAATATAATTGTTTTTTAAAAATTTTAAATTACT